>CM021101.1:643455217-643585231 GCA_007115665.2 Sequoiadendron giganteum | reverse complement strand
TGACAAGGAAGGGACAACCTTTCCTATGGACGAAAGAACAAGAAAAAGTATTCAAGGAACTAAAGGATAGGCTAATCAGTTCACCCATCCTGGTGTACCTGGACTGGGACAAAGAATTTGTTGACGTGCTTTTTATGACAGCGCCAGCACAGAATAAAGTTGCCCAACGGTCACTCTATTCTCTCTTGATCAAAGTGTCCCACATGCTAAGATTGCTTGAAAGTTCATGTGTTCGACTCCAAGGTTCCTTTTATCGCGAATAGACTCAGTTGGTTGATGTGTTTTGCTGGTTATTTCAAGGGGACTTACGTAGTTGTTCAACTCCGTGAAGCAATTAGGACATGAATGATTTGGCGATATTGTTCTGGTATCTAAACTGACTCGGAAATGCAGAATTAAAAGGGGATAGGGATAGGGATTCTACAAATCTACTTCTAAAGGATGGAGGACGAGGATCGACTTAAACAATCTTCAAACCAAACTTTGCTTTGTCTCCTTTCGAACAACTCCGACAAAGTTGGTGCAATCTTCAAAGGATGAGAAAGGTGTTCAAACTATGACACAACATGTTCATACCATCACTACGACGCATACAAACATATGAGCCACAATCGAAGTTAAGTTCTAATACTCCAGTTGACCACGCAAGGCGAACTTACCATCAGTAAGCCCGCTAGTGGTATGGATGAAAGAAGATATGCTCAAATCACAACCCCACACTCCACAATTAACAACTACTTGCATGTAATAAAATCTATTTTACTCTATCTACCTTGAATTGGAAAGACGAAATGGCCTTGCTAGCTACTCATAACAAAGAAGAAATCACCAAGCAATGAAACTCTTTGTATTATGAAAAGTGTTCACAACAACCTCTTACAAAACTTTCAAAGGAAAGTTTTCTTCCCTCCTCAATCTAAAGCTAACTTCTAAGCTAAATGCCTTCTACTCTCTAGCTCTGATTCAACTCCTATTCAGATCTCTATCTCTAATTCTAATAATTTACAAATGAGGGGGGATGCCCCTTTTATAATAAGTCCAATTCAGTGGACGGTTCAGATCAAATTACAATGAAGGGCTCAGATCGAGCCACCTATGCCCTGATTAGGGTTTCTGCCCTAAAAACCGCCACAGAGAGGAGTGGGCAATGAATGCACAGAATATTCTCCACTCCCCTGCAGGAATCATAATGAGCAATTAATGCCCACTACCATCATCAAGAAGATCCTCATCAAGCAGCGCGTTCCCACTGGCCTTCTCCCGGATAGCAAACTCGATCAACCGGGCCAATACTTCAACCTCCTGTGTAGAGATCGGTGGAATATGGTTGAGCTGGAACTCCAAGACTGCTACCGTCTGTCCGTATCTGATGCAAGATTTTCTCCATGTCACCAAGGCGTCCTGGGTATGCTGAATTATACTAGAGAACGTGGAGACATTCTCAAAGTCATCCAGGACAAGTGACCTCGCAGCTGAGAAGAATGGAGGCAGTCTACTTTTCAAGCCATCAGCAGTTATCTCCTCTGGGACCAACTTTCTAGCAAATATGGCCTCTAATGTATTGAGTACTCCCCCCAAGATGTTGCCCATTGCCTTCTTCACTTTAGCTGAATCTGCCCTTGCTGCGTCGTGAAATCCACGGCCTGTGACCACCGAGGAGTACCAACTGGTGAAATCATACCTATTACCTCTCTGAATTACACCTCCATCCACTAAGGTTTCTAGAGGTACATGCATCAAAGCCCCCAAACGAAGTACAGTCTTCGTTTGATAGATGCGAGTATCACCCCAGGCCTGATCTACTACATCCATCCGTGCCAAAACATTTGAGGCCTGTCGATAAGCATCGGCAAGGTCCTCCATGAATTTCCCTGTCTCAGCATGAACACGGCTAACCCACTTGTCCGCCTCCGTTTCCATTTTCTTCAAATCCTCTAAGGCAACAACTGACTCATTCGGAAGCTCCGATGGACGTTCTACTGCCGGGTCTGCTGGTTCACCTGGACGTGCTAGATTTTGCATATATCCTATCAAGGTTTTGTGCTCCTTCTTCAATTTCTTATACTTCCCCTCCGTGCGGAGCAACTGATCCTTCAATGCCTGATAGGAGTTATCGAACTCCTCGATAACTTGGGCTCCCGTAGGACGACCCAACTCTACTGTGGTGATCACATAATTTTCAGGCCTCTCCTTGGTTCGATCACAATCTTCCCTCGGAATAGCCACCTGAAGCGTGCGAGAGCCTGACTCGTCGGTCGAGATCTTTGAAAACTTTCGGGCCCTTTTCTTCTCTGGTGGCGCACTGATCCTCCTAAGGAACTCCTCCATCTCAATGGCCGGATCCGTGTCATCCTCGGGTTCTCTCCTCATTCTGTCGGAAAGCCAATCAGGCACTGTCTGCTGTGGATTACAAATGACAAGGGGCTGTTCTTCTGTTGCCTCCATCTCGTGCACTTCCTCTCTTCTTGCACTGGTCTGCTCAGGCTCATCCTCCTCTATAAGCTGGGTATCTCCCGACCCTTGGGTCCCCTGTTCTGTGTTTTCCTCTTCTTCCAAAGCCGTGTCCAACATCTGCTGAAAATGGGTGTCGGCCATTGTTTCCTCTTCCTCCTCCTGTTGGCCGCCCCTGGATAAACTGACACTAGCCGATTCCCGGGCATTGGGCTGATCTACCTCCTCAAGTCCCCGCTCTTCCTCTAATCCTGCCCTCTGATCGGCAAATAATGAAACCACTCTTAAACTCGAAGATTGAGTTTGTGAGTGCACGGGTGATGCTTGTTCTATCCTCAACGGTATCGGCTGGGTTGGCACTTCCACTTGTGCCCTCGATGTCTGAGCAATTTGTTTCCCTCTTTTTACCGATAACGGCCTTGGGTCACCCATCAAGCTGTAAGTAAGGGCGATCGACTTGCTCTTAAGTCTGCATACATGTCTGTCGACCCAAGTCCTGGTAAAAGTCATCACCGGGATAGAAAGAGTGTCCAAGTCCATGATCTCTGGCTCGGACCAATCAGGTGGTGGGACAGGAGTATCCCTAACTGACCCATAGTCGGGTTGCATGATGTTGACATCCTCCTCCACCTGGTCGGGAACTGGAATAATCTCACATTCTCTAATCAACTTGAGAGGAAGTCTGGAAAACATCCTTCTTCTTATCTCAGCCTCATCCACTGCATTTGCCCAGAAGTCCTCCAGATGAGCTCTGTGCCGGTATTCAACGTTCTGTACCATCCGGATGTTCCCGTAAGGATCGAAATCCTGCCTGCCTGTGTGATATGACAAATGATAAGATTGCAGCTCGTCCTCTGCCTCTCGGGCTGCCTGCAAAGAGGGACACACCTCAATGGAATTTCCCATGGTGATAGGGAAATCAAGTCCACCCTTCTTTTTCCTTTTCTGAATCTTATCGTAGGCAATCAATTGCCTAGATATCTCAAGCATTACTATGTGATCAGTGGGGTATCGCGGTAACCGATACGGATACGAAGTGAACCCCTGCAGCCTAATATATGTGAATTTCGGGAATTGGATGAGCCAATACCCATATTCCTCAATCAATGTCTGTGCTTCTTTAGATATTCTCTGCTGCGTTCTCTGCTGAAGCGTCCTTGCAATGTGCATTGTGAATGCATCATTTGCCCGTTTATAGTTGGCAATGTTAGCTAAATGTAGCTGTGTGCAGACTTCATGAATTTTGAATTGACCAGGGGCACAGCCGATTGGCTCTTTGTACGAAATCCCTCTGTACTTAGTCATTCTGGCCAACATGTAAATTACATATGAGCTCATGTAGAAAGTCTTCGTCACCTTCAAGCTCTTGAATTGCTCATCGATGTGGTTGCTAATCATCCTAGCCCAATCGACACACTCTTTTCCTTCCAAGATGATCTCGATGAAGTAGAACATCCAAGGCTCGAAAATGTAAGCCTGTGCACTCCCATTCACCCGGCTCAGCATCATTATCAAATCACAGTATTCTTGTTTCACATCTTCGGCAATTATCTGCTTTGGGAGCTTAGTGCGGGTGGCCTCGGCTTTTGCATCCAAACTCTGTTGATGACTGCAGTGACTCTTTCGAAAGAGGAAGAGTACATCTTATCTGCCCTCTTGTTTGTTCTGTATAACATCTCCTCAGCAGTTGGAATCCCAAATGCTTCTCCGATGGCATCCGGTGTGAAGTTGGCGAGCAGTTTACCATCCGGAGAGACAATCGTCCTACGTTCTGGCTTGTAGTGATTGGCGCACTCCATAATTAGCTCCGGACACTGGATTGCTGGCGGAAAACTAGCAGCTGCGTAGATTCCACTCTTCATTATATTATGTGCCGTGACGGATGGTTGATGGCCCCCTAGCCCGAACATCCTCGATTTGAGTGCATTCAGATTAAATGAACCAAGGTTGGTGTCATTCAATCCCGCCAACTTTGACTTTGCTGGGAGAAATGGCTTAGCGAGCCTCTTAATCATTGCCTGCCGAGATGAGCCAGCCTTGCCTGCTTCAGTGTTTGCAGCTCTGCCTGCGGCTCTGCTTGTTCCTGCAACATCCTTTGCGCCAGCCATCTGCAAAATAAAATAGAAGAATAAGCTAGGCTGCAGATTAATAAAATAAAACAATTCCCGAGATGGCTGCGAATACGGAGTTAGCTTTGAAAATAAAATTTCTCAGCATAAATTTCTAACTCCAAACCTCGTACTGTATAAAAATCTCTGAGTTTAGAGACAACTCTCAGCAACTGCACTTCTGACTGGTGAAGAAAAAACGCAGCAAGCTAATAACTTTCAGCAATGTAGCTAATTTCTCCAGCACAAATAGTTCGAACCTTGACTTCACTTTGTCAACTTCAGCAGTTAGATGAATAAAGAGTTGCCAGCAATATGAAATTTCGACTTCCTCAACTTCTCAACGTTTAAACTTCTTCAAGACTTTGACTTTCAGTAGCGTGAAAATAAAGATCCCCAGAGAAAAGAAACCCTCTACAACTTTGCAAATCTGCAGCGACTCCACTTTCAGCTCTTTGAGAATTAAATTCTCCAGCAACTCCGGAAAATAACTTCAACCTTCAACTTCGAAGTTGCAGCAACACACTTTCAGCTTTTCGAAAGAAAGAGTCTCGGCAAATGAAAATTTCTCCAGCACTTCGTACTTTCAGCAACTCAACACTCCGAAATAAAATAAACTCTCACAGAATTTCTCTCCTCAACCACTTGGAAAATATTTCAATCTCTCAAGAACTTCTTCAGCAACTTCAACTTCGAAACAATGTGAGGAGAAATGAGAGAAGAGATTGTTTAAATAACTTTTCCCGGAGAATCCTGCTAAGTAGTGCTGGGGCTATTTTTAGCACCTTCATCAATTTTCCACTCTCTTCGTTCGGAATCTTCTAATTCAAGCGCAGTAGTGGGCTAGTCGTCAGCCGGTCATTATGGCAGTTGCTATTAATAATGATTCCTTCTTCTTCAAATTTCGAATTTTCCTCTTAGTCTGCCAGTTAACTCTTGGCGATTTAAACAACTCGCGAGAAAAACAATCACTTGACTTGATTTAAAATTCCATTTTAAAATCTCGCAGTGTTTAAATAAATTCAACTCGAAAAATTCGTGGGAGTTGTAAATATATTTCCAACTTTTAAAATGTCTGTCATTTAAATCCTCGATTTCATAAAATTTGCCTTAGACATTTTAAATTCTCTCATTAAAATGTTCAACTCCGGGCAATTAAAAATTGTTTGCGTGCTCGAAATAATTCGTCCTTTGAGATTTAACTTCTGTCAGGAAAATAATCTAGTCAAAACGAGTTTCCTCTGAGAATATTAAAATTTCCCTTAGGAAATTAATTTTAAAATTTCCCAACTCATGGGTGCCTTTTAAACGGGTTCATTTGATTTTCACTTGACCCATGGAAAATATTCATCGATATCAAATCTTCCCCCTTGAAAAATATTCGTCGACTTTCAACTGCCTTCGGAGAATTTTAAAACTCATCAAATCATCCTTCCATGCCAAGGGCGTATTTTTCCCTAGTGAAGTGTTATATCACTTAGAAAAAATTTTCTAACACTTTCTCTACCATAGGCGTATACATTTTGATGAAATATTTATTTCAAAAAAAATTCCTTCACTTTACACCTCTGGCGCACTTTCATGTGTCTACTTTTATTTTGTTGCCTTAGGAAATTTTCTCCAACAACCTTGGCGTATTTTACTCATGCAAGCCTTGATTTCTCACTTAGAAAATTCTCAAACAGTTAGAATATCCTTTCAAGGTGAGGGCGCATTTGCTAGGTTCCACTTTTATTTCGTTGCCTTAGGAAATTTTCTCCAGCAACCTTGGGCGCATATGGGGTCTTGAACTTTCATTTTCTTGACTTAGAAATTTCTCCAAGTCCTAGCCACTTTATCTTGCCTTGGGCGCATTCTGACCTCTCTACTTTCATTTTATGCCTTAGAAATATTTCATATCCTCACCTTCCTTGAGGGCGCATTTTGACCCCTCTACTTTCACTTCATGCCTTAGGAAAATTTCGGCCATCTCCTCTTCATCATGGGCGCAAATGCTAGGCCAAGCTTTCATTTTCCTTTGAGGGCGCATTTCACCCTTGACACTTTCGTTTTTGCCTTAGAAACGAGCTTTTGTTTTTGCCTTAGAAACTCCTTTCAAGGTGGGCTAGGTGGGCGCATTTTACTAGGTGAGCTTTTGTTTTTGCCTTAGAAACTTTTCAAGGCTTCAATCCTTGAGGTGGGCGCATTTTACTAGGTGAGCTTTTGTTTTTGCCTTAGAAACTTTTCAAGGCTTCAATCCTTGAGGTGGGCGCATTTTCCTACTTTCATTTCACCTGGGCGCATTTCATAGGTTCCACTTTCGTTTTCATGACTTAGAAACTTTTTACCTCTCTCTTTCCTCTTTGGGCGCATTTTGAGGTATGAGCTTCTGTTTTATGCCTTAGGCGTTTTGAAGGCATCTCTTCTTGAGGGCGCATTTTGATGGGTCTACTTTCATTTCTGCCTTAGACAATTTTCAAGCCTCTGCCTGTTCCTGCTCTTGCATTCTATTTTTAGCAAGTTGTGCTATTTTTAGCAAATCCCTTGATTTTCAACCTCTAAGGCTCCGTTTTGCCTGAAAATTTCATCAGATGATATTCTCTGCCTTGTGAACCTGTTTTGTCAGTCCTCTGCCCTGACCTGCTATTTATAGCCACCTGCTATTTATAGTAAGTTTGACTTTCTGACTTTAGTAGCTCCGTTTTGCCTGAAAGTTGCAGCGCTTGATCTTGATAGCTTGAGTGTTACTCTGATGCCAACCTCGGGTGCAGACCTGCTATTTATAGCCGTGCCCTGACTTACTAAAAATAGTAAGTTCTCCGACTTTGCTCAAATTTTGCCAGCAGGTGCCTTGAAGTGTGCTGACATGGGTGGGGTTCTTTGTTCCGGCTATTTTTGGATTTTACCCCCTATAAAAGTGGAAACCCTAATTTGATTTGTATGTATCCCGAACGGTCTCCGTTTGACTTCGTTCCTTCTGCATGTCGTTCTGCTTGCTGGACTGGAGTGTTGGGCGGCTGCCAGAGTGTACTTGCTAAAAATAGAAACTGTCTGAAAAGTGACTCATCCATTGCCGGATGGTTTTGCATGTCATATTGCCCGCGGGATCTCAAAAAACCCAGAAAAACCCAGAAAACTGGTCTGCATGCATGCACTGGCTAAAAATAGTAAGTCCTCAAAACTCGATCTTCTCTGCTTGCAAGCCACACCGTTGCGAAGCTCTCGAAAAACCCATGAAGAAAAACCCGACATGCGTTGAAAAACACTGCATGCGAACCCTAAAAATAGCCTCCGAAGGCTGAACTCTGAAAGTGGTTGTCTCGGTTTGCATGTTACATCACTGCGAAGGTTTTGGAAAACCCAGAAGGATTCTCCAGACATGCATCTGAAAAGCCCATGTGGAAACCCTGAAAATGGCTCTTAAAGCCTGAAATGCCAAAAATAGTAAGTCGTCTGATCTGGCTCAAAATTTACGTGTAGACAGCTTGATGTCACTCGGATGCAGTGGAACTGACAGAATTCCAAAATCTCAATAAAATAGTCCCAAGTTGAATACTTACTAAAAATAGTAAGTTGCCGGAATACAGTGAAAATTTAGGGGGACTCTGCTGGAAGTCTTCTGACTGCTGCTCTAAGCTTAGATTTCAATTTTATAACTCAGTCTGACCTTAAAGAAGCCTGAAGGATGAAAACCCTAATTACACAGACTTGACCAATATTTCAACCTGGGTCAAACGACGGGACATCCCCGGAAGGACCAGAGACCAGAGAGAGAGCGAACCAAAGCCAAAAGACCAGACTGGAGCAACAGAAGAACAAAGGAAATATTGGTTCCTATTTTGTTAAAGTGAAAATTGTTAAAGCCTCAAAAAGTTCCTATTTCACTTAAATTGACAAAAGTAAAATTGTTAAAGTGCCAAAAAGTTCCTAAAATTGCTAAATGAGCCAAAAGTTCCTATTTTTTCCAAATTGTCAAAAGAAAAGTTGCTGAAAGCTTTCAAAAACCCGATTTTGGTCTTTTTTGTGCTATTTTCTTTTGTTGTTGAGCTTGAAAAACCCGACGCCATGCTTGAAGAGGGCAGTTTGAATTTGGTTTTGATTGTCTCCTTTCTTTCATGGTGTTTCCATTAATTTCTAGCAAAGAAATCAGATTTTCAGCTGCAATAAATCAAGTCATTTTTATTTGTTGAGCTTGCCCAAGTCATCTAGGGTTTCATCTTCATTTTTGCTTTCAGCTTCTCTTCTCCAAGGTGCGTTGCTTTTCTTTTCTTTCTTGTTATGTTTTCTTTTTTATTTCTTTGTTCAATCACTTCTTTCTTTGCTGCAAACGTTTTTCTTATGATTATGGTATTTTTCAAGAGTATTTTCATGTCTTCTCCATGGCGTGTCTCTTCCCTTTCATATTCACGTTTTTTGCAGCTGTTTTATGTCATTGTCTAAAGAAATCGTTATTCCCTTGCATTGATTAAAATCGGTTTCTTCAAACAGCAAATATAAAAAACGTGTTTCATCTTTTGCCAAAAGTCTTTGTCAAAACAGCAAATTAAAAAAAAACGTGTTTCCCTACAATGGAAATCGCGGTTTTTCTAAATAATGTTATCCAAAATGGCTATAAAAGAAGTTTGTGGAAATCTCATTTTTTAAAATACCTTTTTGACTAAGAAATATCATATGCGTTTTCACCTAAATACCTTCTTTTCAGCAAGAATGTCACTTCCATTTTCCATTTCCCATTTTTTTTTGCCTTCACTAAATTCACCTCATTCATTTTACTCATCTCATTTACCTCCGTTTTCATCTCCATCAAATCCTCATTGCCATTTTTACAAAATAGGGCTTTGACTTAATTTCAAGTTTCTATTATCCAATAGCATTTTGGGATTTTTCATTAAAATTGCAAGTTTGAAGTTGCAAATTGAAATTTGCAAAGACTTCTTATTTTTCCTACCTTGCAGTCAGCCTTCCAAAACCCGAAATTGAGCTTTGGCCTCACTTTTGCAACCCCTTTGTCTCATTCTCGTTACTCCTGTTTGCACACATGACCTACCAAATCAATAATATGAGGCATGGGCCTTATTTTTCAAGTAAATTCCTAGGCTAGAGAATGATACAAAGAAAGAACAACAACATGACGAAGCCACACAAGGAGTTGAACAAGTGACATGATTGAGCATGGACTGCTTTCAAAACGGAGATGGAAACATGTTTTCCAAACAGCAACATGAAGACCCAATCAAGGATGATGTAGTTCAAGTCGTGTCTTTGGACACTTCAAATAGTTTCAATTACGTATTTGTAATTTAGTTTTAACAAATTACATGTAAAATGGAAAATTGTAATCGCAAGTAATCATATCACTTGCAAAGTTGGAAAATGTAATTACATGTAAAACCTTAAAAGTCAAATTGCAATAGGACTTGTAATGTCGAATAAGTAAATTACAGTTAGTTGGGGTCCTCCCACCTTTTTCTCAAGGCCTCTATCCTATAAATACTTAAGGAGATCCTTTGTAATATCTATCTTTTTGGCAATAGAGAAAACTCAGCAGAAATTTACAGCAAAAAAAGACTTTGAGCTTTGTGTATGTGAACTTAATTTTCAAGTGGTATAAAGAAGGCATAAGGATTTCAGACTTTGTGTTGAATCTTGTTGCATTTCATTACTGTGTTCTTATGTCATGATAATGTAATTTTCTGAATTCTTCTTGAGAGGATTGTGGAGTTATTGTGAAAAGACTTTGGTCTGATTTCTTGCAGTCTTTGTGCTTCAAGTTTGAAGGATTAAATTAAATTGATTTACAATTAGGAATTGTCACTCATAAGTGCATTATATTTACAGACTTTGTGCTGTTATATATAGTATTATTTCGAAAAGGTAGATAGGATTTCAAATTCTCAAGACTTTGAGCTTGGAGAATTGCTTTCCCGTCCCGGAGGAACAACGGAGGACTTTGTGCCTTCATGGAAACTTTGCTTCTTTCTTTACTTTATTAATCATATATGCTTTCCATTGTGATCCTTTTCTGAAATAAGAAGAAAGGATAGTAGTATTTTTTGAAAAAAGAGAACAAGACGAGAGTTTCACCCAGGTTTAGAATAGATTTGTAACTAGAATTAATTTCTAAATTGATAAAATAGAAAGCAAAGGGGGAGCCTTCCCTTTGAAAATAGGAGAGTTTATCTCACGTACTGTGGCTGAAACCACAATTTTGTACACCCTCTCAAGTATACAAAATTTTGAACCAACACGCTCGAGTCATCTTCAATCAATATTTCAGTAGAGGAGGATGTGCTTTCCAAGGGTTTTTCTTCAATCACGCTTTGCAGCATGAGGACCTCTTGCTTGACTGGCTTGTAAGAGCCCAGATCAGTTTTTGCAAACAATACTTCATTGTTATCACCATACTCGATGATCATCAACCTAAGTCGTGGTGTGCTTTCCACTCTTATTTGGTTAAGAACTCCTCTCCAAGGCAACCACATGTGACAAAAGTCGGTGGCGATATACCCGTTCAACCTTCGGGACCAATCTCTGCTGAGCAGCATGCCATATCCATCCAGTATATCCACCACGGAGATATCAATACAGCTCTGGATTCTAGGATCCGCGGCTAGCTGCATGTGAATGTCATTTAGTTCCCCAACAACAGGAACTTCTGTTTTATCTAGCTGAGTCACCTTCTTGTTAGTGTGGAGCGGGATTAGACCCAACCTTTCACATACCTTCAACGGCATGACGTTGCTTGAAGCTCCGGAATCAATCAAACAGTTGTGTAGCATTTTTCCAAATATTCTGACTGAAACTAAGAATGGGGCTGGTTCATCTTTCCCCTGATAGAACACTACTAGTTTTCTTGTTTCATCTGCTACATCATTTCGCTTTTCATCTTTCTTGTCCGGCTGAACTTGTCTGCCCTGAGTCTCATCTCTCGTATTTTGCTTAATCCTTGTGGCCTCATCAAGTTGAGAACCTCTCTCAGTCTCGGTCTTTCCAGGAGTGCTTGCAGAATTTAATACCATGCCCTCAAAATTCTGAGGCTGTTGTTGCGCTTCCCAAGAATTATAGGACGTTTGTGGCACATTTTGCACCACGTTTGTGTTTTGTGTAGGACGGGGCTGAATGAGAATCTGGGGATTCCTTGGCACATTGGGTGCCTCTTGTGACGTGCTTCTTGTGGAGGGATTTTCAATCAATGTCCCTAGAAGAGTGTCTCTTATTTCCTGAACCTTCATCAGCTCATAAAGTGGCAGACTTACTTTTATCTTCTTGAACTCCTCCGACACATAGGAACTCATCTTTTTTATGTCCTCTCTAGGAGAATTCCCCTTTTGTCCTTGTTCAGTATGGTAAACAGGCTGTTGAGGCATTTGCGGTCCACTTGATTTTGCTTGTGTGGGACCCTGTTGTCTATACCCGAAAGCGTCTTTTGGCGTAACCGGCACATTGCTCGCATTGGGATGCGGAGGCGTCATAAAGTTGTTCAGAGGTGTTCATGAGGTCAATGGCTCACGCTGAAGGTAACTTCTTTGATACAGTTTAGGAGGCCCACTTCCAGTTGTCTGGAGGGCTGGCACCTCTCTAACTCCTTCCACTAAGACACTGTTATTAAGAGGCGAGAAACTGTAACCGTCTCTGCTTAGGGGCTCATCTGGCGATGCGTATGTAGTATGGGCCTCTAAAGGCACTTGAGCTTCCGGTGTTCCCACGGGACCATTTGCTGACGCTAGTGGAAACTTCTGATTGACCGACAACGGTGTATAACTTTGGAATTCAAGCGGGAACTTCAAGTCTTCCAAGATCAAGGCCTAATCATATCGAGGTGCTGGAACTATTTCATACCCCGTGATTGGAGGATTCTCTGCGGGTTCTATATTCTTAACTTCTCCTCTGAAGATGTCAACGGCAACTTGAAACTCATGGCATTGTAACTCGAAGTGCTGATTAGTGTTGTGCAATCTACACCATCCTGACAAGGCGGCCTCCGCCAAATATACCCTGTCTACAGGTCGGTTCTCAGGAGGCGGCGGGTTATCTAGTGGTGTAGGGACACCTCCATTGTTGAGCCCCGTATTCCAGGATCTCTTCTGGAATCCCTGATTATTGTTTCTATACCCATGATTGTTCTCATGACTGTATCCTTGATGGGTATCTTGATGGTGATTTAGAGGGTTATTTTGATATCCTCGATTAGCACCTTGGTGTGCTTGATTATTCCGTTGCATGGATTCTATCTGATTGTTTTGATTTCTAAGGTATGTCACCTCAGTTGAAAGCTTCTTTACTTGTTCCACCAGCTCTTTTATCTCATCTCTTTCTTCCTAAGTTTTTGTCGGTGGTATTGTGTTCTGCAAATAAATAGGTTGTGCTACCGGCGCTTGAGACAATGGTGCTCCAGGATGGAGAACCAACTGATTTGATAGCGCAGCTGCCTGGTAAGTTGGTTGTGGAACTGGATTCAACGTTGGAAATTGTTGATTCCAGGTTTGTATTTGGTTACTTGTAGAATTCAAGCCAGTGTATAATGAGGGACCAGTTCTATTTTGTCCCATGTTTTGACTTACTTTGATTGCCTTAGCATAAGCTAAGTTCATGTTGGCTGGAGTAGGGTGAGCTTCTCTCACAAACATTGCAGTTAAGGGATCCAAGGCGGCGTAGTTATTCTCTCGAGCGTCCATGATAGTGTAAGGAGTTTGTAATCTTGTGAGAGCCTTTTGAAATATATTGTTAAACACATGAATAGGCTCTTTTTCCTGTCTCCTTACTTCTACAAACTGTCTGAACAACTCTGCGGGAGTGATGGGAATGCCGAACTTTCCAATGAAGGTCGTCTTCATCTGCTCCCATGTTCTAATTGAACCGACTGGTAAATGTATGAACCAATAATGGGCTTCTTCCCCCAAAGAGTAGGGGAACAGCCTGCATGCTACATCTGCATATGCAATCTGCCTATTGCGTAGGTGGTCCTCAAACATTTTGATGTGATCCTCAGCAGTGCAGTTTACGTCGTGGACGTGGAACTTGGACCAAAAACTCTCTGGATTTTTGGGCATGTCGTGATAGTCGGCAAACTCCAGCAGGGACGGGTTGGTGACCAACCAAGTAGCACCATTTGCAATTGGCTGAGCCATTGCTTGCCTTCGCCAATATATAGTTGCTTGAGCTGGTTGTTGCTGAACAACAACTGGCGTAACTTGAACTAGTTGCTGCTGTTGAATTGCTACTGGTGTGACGTCTCGTGCTGGTCCTTGTTGGGCAAACCTTGAAATGCTAGGCGGAGTCCTGAATAAACTTGAGACTTCTTCGCCACTCACTGCTTCTTCACTCGATTGAACTTCTTCATTTGATAAAATCTCCTCGCTCAAGGGAGCCTCTCCATCTGATCGAGTACCTCTCTTCTTCCTTGTTCTGGCAGGTAGCTCTAGCTCCACAAGTTCTTTAGATGAACTGGGTGCAGACCTCAAAATTCTCTTCAACTTATCCGGCGAGAACGAACTAATGCGATCTAGGATGAAGCTGCTTCTTTTATTGGTGACGCACGGGAGCGAGTGGCTATCTTTGATTCAACAAATCTCTTTCAATAGCAACTTGGATCTTGATAGCTTTCTCTTCTTCTTCTTCTTCCAACACGAAGCTTGTTCGCATGTACTCAGTTGCACTTCTCTTTGTTCTCCACGTGAGATTATTCAATCCTGAAAGAGTATCCTCCTGATTGTCGTTGAATCCCAGATTTGGCTACAACACCGGAAATATTTCTCTATGAGGTAGCACCATCTTGGTACATTATACTTTTCATAATTCCTTTTGCTTGAGTTATAAAAATAGTAGCCCTCCTTCTAACGCCATTTCTGTTGACGTGTGTTTTATGACAACACCAACACAGAATAAAAATGTCCAACGGTCACTCTATTCTCTCTTGATCAAAGTGTTCCGCATGCTAAGATTGCGTGAAAGTTCATGCGTTCAACTCCAAGGTTCCTTTTATTGCGAATAGACTCAGTTGGTTGATGTGAATATGCTGGGTATTCCAAGGGGACTTACGTAATTGTTCGATTTTTTTGTGTCAAGCAGATGAAAGGTTTTGACTATGATGCTTTGATATTTGAATTGACCGGGATATACTGAATTGAAAAGGACTAGGGATAGGGAGTCTACAATCTATTTCTAAGGGTGGAATGCGAGGACAGGCTTTGACAATCTTCAAACCAAACTTCGTTTTGTCTCCCCTTTGGACAACTCTGACAAAGCTGGTGCAATCTTCAAAGGATGGATAAGATGTTCAAATTGTGATTCAACATGCACACTCCGTCACAACGATGCAAGTGGACACACAAATTACAACCGAAGTTATGTACTGATATTCCAGTTGACCACGCAGAGGCAGACTTACCGTCAGCAAGCCCGCCAGTGGTATGGATAAAAGAAGATTTGCCCAAACAAACGCCACATTCCACAATTAACACTAC
Organism: Sequoiadendron giganteum; assembly: GCA_007115665.2. Classification (NCBI taxonomy): domain Eukaryota; kingdom Viridiplantae; phylum Streptophyta; class Pinopsida; order Cupressales; family Cupressaceae; genus Sequoiadendron; species Sequoiadendron giganteum. The sequence continues at coordinate 643,570,230 of CM021101.1, read as the reverse complement.
TTGCATAAAACAAAGTCTACTTTACTCTACTCTACTTGAATTGGAAAGACGAAAAGATCTCGTCAACTACCCACAATGCAAGATAGAATCACCAATCAATGAAAATCCTTATATTATGCGAGTCTTACACAACAATCTTTTACAAAAACCTTCAAAGGGAAAGTTTTTCTTTCCTTTCCAAACTAAGCTTAACTCCTAGCTCTACTCTTTAACTTCTATCTAGCTTAACTCTATCTCTGATTTATGTCTAACTCTGATATATTACAAATGAGGCGGGATACCCCTTTTATATCTAGCCCAGTCCAGTGGACGGCTTAGATTCAAATACAACAGAAGGCCCAGATTGAGCCACCTAAGCCCTGACTAGGGTTTTAGCCCTAAAAACCGCCATTGCGAGGAGTGGGGCAATGAATGCGCTGAATATTCTCCACTCCTCATCAATGAACCACTATCTGCCATCAATGCACAACGTCCCCTTCCAGAAGATCATCATCCAGAAGGGCGTTTCCTTTCTCCTTTTCGCTGCCTGCAAATCTGATGAACCTGGCCAATACTGCCTCAACTTCCTGATCCGAAATGGGAGGAATGTGATCCAACTGAAATTCTAAAACTGTAACTGTTTACCCATGCCGAGAGCAAGATTTCTTCCAGGCAACAAGGGCGTCCTGGGTGTTCTGTATAATGCTGGAGAACATGGAAGTGTTCTCGAAGTCATCCTATGTGAAGGTCTTCACCTCAGAAAAGAATGGTATTAGTCTGTTCTTCAAACCATCTACAGTCACCTCTTCAGAAGTCAACCTCCCGGCAAAGATTGCCTCTAATGTATTGAGGACTCCATCCAATATATTCGTCATGGCCTGACAGAATCCGTCTGCGATGCATCGTAGAATCCTCGGCCTGTGACTACCGAAGAGTACCATTAGGCAAAGTCATATCTATCCCCTTCCTGAATCGCACCTCCCTCAACCAACATCTGTAGAGGTATGCTCATCAAAGCCCCTAAACGGAGGACAACTCTTGTTTGATAGATACGAGCCTCACCCCAAGCATGGTTAACTGCATCCATCCTTGTCATAATATCGGAGGCTTGCCGATAGGCATATGCAAGATCCTCCATAAACTTTCCTGTTTCTGCACGAACACTGGCAACCCACTTGTCTGCCTATTGTGCCATCCTTTTCAAATCTTCTAACCCACTGATTGACTCCCTAGAAAATTCAGCTGGAAGCTCAATTGTCGGATTCTCTTGCCCACAAGGACGGGACAAGTGTTGCACGTAGCCAATCAGTGTCTTGTGCTCTACCTTCAATTTCTTGTACTTGCCCTCAACATAGGACAATCTATCCTTTAGTGCTTGATAGGAATTATCGCACTCCTCAACCACTTGTGCTCCAGTAGGGCGGCCAAGTTCCATAGTTGTAATCACATAATTTTCGGGAACAGCCTCATCCCGATCACACTCTACCCGAGGCACTGCCACATGTAAAGTTCGAGATCCATCCTCATCTGTTGATATTTTGGAGAACTTCCTAGCCTTCTTCTTTGTTGGAGGTGCACTGATCCTTTGTAACAACTCCTCCATCTCAACTGTAGGATCAGTCTCATCTACAGGATCACGTCTCATCTACAGGATCATGTCTCATCCTGTCCCTTAGCCATTCTGGCACCTCCTGCCGCACATCTGATATAACAAAGGGTTGTTCAACCTCAACCTCTATCTCATGAACTCCATTTCTGCCATCGTTCTGACGAGGCTCATCATCATCAATAGGCTCAGTATCTCCTGAGCTCTGAGCATCCTGATCCGAAGTAGCATCATCCTCGAGAACTGCCTCAATCTCCTGCTGAAATTGAGTATCAGTGGTCGTCCCCTCATCCGTCTCTTGCTGATTTTCTTCCCGGGGCATGTTGATGCTCTGGCCCATTGACTCTCTACGAGGTGGTTGGCTTGCTACCAGCACTGCTTGCTCTACATTCAATCTCTCCCTCTGATCAGCGAATAGTGATACCTCTTGCATACTCGGAGAATGTGCCCGAGATGGTGTATGCACGGATTCCTCAATTCTCAGTGGCTCAGGTCGAACTAGCTCCGTTCCTCTTGGCTCCAAAGTTTGACTAACCTGCTTCCTTTGATTAGTTGCTGGCAATCTGTGGTCTCCCATCAAATTATACGTAAGGGGAATTGATCTTCCCTTAAGTCGGTTGACGTGCCTCTCCACCCAACTCCGTGTAAATGTTAAGACTGGGATACAAAGCGTATCCAAGTCGGTAATCTCTAGCTCCGACCAATCTGGGAGTGGTAGAGGCGTATCTCGCACTGTTTCGTAATCAGCCTGTACAACGTTTATGTCTTCTTCAATTTGATCTGGCACTGGGACAATCTCACATTCCCTGATCATCACCAAAGGTATCCGAGAAAACATTCTCCTCCTGATTGTTGACGTGTTTTTTATGACAACACCAACACAGAATAAAATGTCCAACGGTCACTCTATTCCCTCTTGATCAAAGTATTCCGCATGCTAAGATTGCGTGAAAGTTCATGCATTCAACTCCAAGCTTCCTTTTGTCGCGAATAGACTCAGTTGGTTGATGTGAATATGCTAGGTATTCCAAGGGGACTTACGTAGTTGTTCGATTTTGTGAAGCAATTAGGACATGAATGATTTGGCAATATTGTTCTGGTATCTAGACTGACTCGGAAAATGCAGAATTTAAAGGGGATAGGGATAGGGATTCTACAAATCTACTTCTAAAGGGTGGAGGACGAAGATCGACTCAAACAATCTTCAAACCAAACTTTGCTTTGTCTCCTTTTGAACAACTCCGACAAAGTTGGTGCAATCTTCAAAGGATGAGAAAAGTGTTCAAACTATGACGCAACATGTTCATACCGTCAATACGACGCATACAAACATATGAACCACAATCGAAGTTAAGTGCTGATACTCCAATTGACCACGCAAGGCGAACTTACCATCAGTAAGCCCGCTAGTGGTATGGATGAAAGAAGATATGCTCAAATCACAACGCCACACTCCACAATTAACAACTACTTGCATAAACAAAGTCTACTCTACTCTATCCACTTGAATTGGAAAGACGAACAAGCCTTGCTAGCTACTCACAATAGAAGATAAAACCACCAAACAATGATAAATCTTTATATTATGAGAGTGTTCACAACAACTTCTTACAAAGTCCTCAATGGGAAAACTTCCTTTCCTCCTCAATCTAAGCTAACTTCTAAGCTAAATGCTATATGCCTTCTACTCTCTAGCTCTGATCCAATTCCAATTCTAATCTCTATCTAATATGTTACAAATGAGGGGGGATGCCCCTTTTATAGTTGGCCCAGTCCAACGGACGGCTTAGATTGAAATACAATGAAGGGCTCAGATTGAGCCACATATGCCCTAATTAGGGTTTTGCCCTAAAAACCGCCATTGAGAGGAGTGGGGCAATAAATGCACAAAAGATTCTCCACTCCCCACTACGAGCAATTAATGCCCACTATCTTCTTCTAGAAGATCCTCGTCCAAAAACGCGTTCCCACTATTCTGCCCGCCAATTCCGTTGCGTTAGGAGGAGAGTAAAAGAATCTCTAAGATCGTCTCCGCAGATAATAAAATTTGAAAGGATTTGTCGTTCAGCCCTCCTGTTGCTCTGACTCCTGGACGCCCTTCTTCTTTGCGACTTTCATATTTATCTAGCCCACTGCCTTGGGCGCATTTATCCTCTTTTGCATCACGTCCTTAACGCCTTAGCCAAATCCTCACTGCCATTTCGCTTTTCCTTGGGAACTTCTTCACCAACTTTTTTCATCTTTACTTTGTCGCGACACTTAGCCCTTTCTTCCAACATCTTCCTCTTGCAAAGCAAAAAGAAGAGCATCAGAACACTTATGATATAAATTCACTTTACTTACCCAATTCCCATGTTCTGACCGATTGATCTCCGGATGTGGTAGAATTCATCACTTTTCTAGCAAACCTTCATAACTTTTCAACATCTGGGTGCATGGTGTTCATTTCATGAAGTCTTCTTCGAGGGCTCATCCACCACCTTGTGTTTGGAGTTTGTGCCTTAGAAAATATTTCACCTTGAGGATGCATTTGAACACTTGATGTTCGAACTTCATTTCATCTTCAACTTCTTCATGCCTCAGACAAATTTCACCTCTTCCTCGAGAGTGTATCTGACCCCTTAGACAATTTTATCTGTTTTATAAATTCCATCCACTGTAATCTAGGCGCTCATTTGACATCACCAGCCGAGGCATTTTTTGTAAAAACATTTCTCTGCCTTAGAAAATTTATTTTCGCGTAGGAAATTCATCAACAGGTGCTGGGCAAAAATCTTTGTCAAAACGACATGAACGAGGTGCAGAGCAAGTTTAAATCATCTGCCAGTGGGAAATGTCCAATACCCAGAAAAAATTTCCCTTTAGAACTCATCGTTTTCATGTGTTTCCAGACAAAGGGGTAGGTTTAATTTTTATTATTTTTGAAAAATAATAAAATTTACTAAGGTTTATTCCATTTTAATTTTGGGCGCACTTCGCACTTGCAGTCTTCATTTTTCATGCCTTGGCATTTTCCTGTGACTTCTTGAAGAAATCCCCTCCTGTTTACGAGCACAATTCACCTTGCCCTTGGAAATTTCAAACTTCACCTCCTCTAGGCGTATTTCTTATTTTCACCCTTGAAAATGCCTTAGAAACTTTTAATTTAATTGACTTACCTTGGGCGCGCTTCATAACACATACCCTTACCTTTATTTCCCAAGCATTTCCACGCCTTAGATATTATTTTTTTACTTCATACCATGCCTTGAACTTTTTTCAAATGACCTCTTCATGCTGGGCGCATTTTGGGGTGTGAGGAGGAATTCCACACTTAGAAACTTTTTACCTTGCCTCCTCTTGCAAGCTGGGCGCATATCCATGCAGCAACTTCCATTTTCAATCTTAGAAAATTTTCCTAGACCCTTGCTTAGCTTGGGCGCATTTTGAGGGGGGGACCTCCATTTTTCAAGATTTAGAAAAATTTGTTCAAGCCCTCATACTACCTTGGGCGCATTTGGGGTATGCAGCTGCAATTTTCATAACTTAGAATATTTTCTAAGTCCCTTCCTTCTTGAGGGCGCATTCTAGAGGGAGAGCCTCCATTTACTTGCCTTAGAAAAAAAAATCATAACACCTCCTCATATGATGGGCGCATTCCATAGGTAGAGCTCTCATCTTAACCACACTTAGAAAATTTATTCAACTCACAACCCTTGCTAGGCGCATTTTAGAGGTGAAGCTTCCATTTTCTTCTAGCTTAACACATTTTTCAATTTCTCATTCCTCCCTTGGGCGCACTTTGAAGGTAACCCCTTTTATTTTGAAACACTTAGAAATTTTTTTTCACATAACCCTTTGTTGGGCGCATTTGAGAGGTAGAGGATGAACTTTGCAAACACTTAGAGACTTTTTTAAACATCCTCCATGCTGAAGGCGCATTTCACCCTTGATGCTTTCGTTTTCTTGCCTTAGAAATTTTCTTTGAAGTCTCCATATAGGCTGCTTGAAGTGGGCGCATTTTGCCTAGTCCACTTTTATTTTTTTTACACTTGGAAACTTTTAAGCCTTCCCATTTACCCTAAGGGCGCATTTTGATAGGCAAGCTTCCATTTCCTCACACTTAGGCGTTTTTTTAGGCTCCAAGAACCTTGGGCGCATATGAGGGAGGAGCTTGGGCGCATTTCCTTAGTTGAACTTTCGTTTTTGCCTTAGTAGAATTTTCACCCTCTTGACCCCTTGGGCGCATTTTGACCCATGAGCTTTTGTTTTAACACTTAGAAACTTTTGAACTCTCTCTTGAAGGTGGGCGCATTTGTGGTAGGCCACTTTCGTTTCATACTTAGAAAATTTTAAAGTTATCAACCTTGAAGGTGGGCGCATTTTCTCTGCTCAACTTTGAATTTTGTACTTAGAAAATTTCCAGATTTCATTCTTGAGGTGGGCGCCTTTTAGAGCTCTTGCTTTCATTTTCCCATACTTAGAAAATTTTCATGTCTCTGCTTGCTATTGCTTTTGCATTCTATTTTTAGCAAGTTGTGCTATTTTTAGCAAGTCCCTTGATTTTCAACCTCTAAGGCTCCGTTTTGCCTGAAAATTTCATCATATGATCTTCTTCACCTTGTGAACCTGTTTTGCTAGTCCTCTGCCCTGACCTGCTATTTATAGCCACCTGCTATTTATAGTAAGTTTTGACTTTCTGACTTCAGTAGCTCCGTTTTGCCTGAAAGTTGCAACGCTTGATCTTGATAGCTTGAGTGTCACTCTGATGCCAACCTCGGGTGCAGACCTGCTATTTATAGCCGTGCCCTGACTTACTAAAAATAGTAAGTTCTCCGATTTCGCTCAAATTTTGCCAGCAGGTACCTTGAAGTGTGCTGACATGGGTGGGGTACTTCGTTTCGGCTATTTTTGGATTTTACCCCCTATAAAAGTGGAAACCCTAATTTGACTTGTATGTATCCCGAACGGTCTCCGTTTGACTTCGTTCCTTCTGCATGTCGTTCTGTTTGCTGAACTGGAGTGTTGGGGGCGGCTGCCAGAGTGTACCTGCTAAAAATAGAAACTGCCTGAAAAAGTGACTCATCCACTGCCGGATGGTTTTGCATGTCATATTGCCCGTGGGATCTCAAGAAACCCAGAAAAACCCAGAAAACTGGTCTGCATGCATGCACTGGCTAAAAATAGTAAGTCCTCAAAACTCGATCTTCTCCGCTTGCATGTCACACCGTTGCGAAGCTCTTGAAAAACCCAGAAGGAAAAACCCGACATGCGTTGAAAAACACTGCATGCGAACCCTAAAAATAGCCTCCGAAGGCTGAACTCTGAAAGTGATCGTCTCGGTTTGCATATTACATCACTGCGAAGGTTTCGGAAAACCCAGAAGGATTCTCCAGACATGCATCTGAAAAGCTCATGTGGAAACCCTGAAAAGGGCTCTTGAAGCCTAAACTGCCAAAAATAGCAAGTCGTCTGATCTGGCTCAAAATTTACGTGTAGGCAACTTGATGTTACCCAGATGCAGTGGAACTGACAGAATTCCAAAATCTCAACAAAATAGCCCCAAATTGAATACTTACTAAAAATAGCAAGTTGCCGGAATACAGTGAAAATTTAACGGGACCCTGCTGGAAGTTTTCTGACTGCTGTGTCAAGCTCTGCTGCCAATTTACCAGTCTTGATTTAATCTCAATCCAGCCTGAAGAACAAAACCCTAATTTCACAGATTCACTTCAGACTTAGCCAAAATTTCAAATTAGGTCAAAGAACGGGGACATCCTCGGAAGGACAAAAGATCAAAGAGAGAGAGAGCGAGACGCAAAACTAAAGCCAAAAGACCCGAATGGAGCAAAAATAGGGGGTCCCCATCTGGCATGGGGTGATGTGTGAAAAGATCGCAACACTGATCTCAATCTCATCCACTGCACTTGCCCAAAAGTCTTCAATTTGTGCCTTGTGCCGGAACTCTTCTGACAATATCCATCTAATGTTCCTATGGGGATCGTAGTGATGCCTGCTGGTGTGGTAGGAAAGGTGGAAGAACTGGAGCTCATTTTCTGCCTCCCTAGCTGCTTGTAGTGATGGGCAGATTTCATTTGAATTCCCCATGGTAATTGGGAATCCAAGTCCACCTTTCTTCTTTTTCTTTTGAATCTTATCATAGGCAATAAGTTGCCTAGATATTTCCAGCATCACTATTCTGTTTGTGGGATACCGGGGCAATCTATAAGGATAAGAAGAAAATCCTTGCAGCCTTATGTAGGTAAATTTCGGGAATTGGATAAACCAGCACCCGAACTTCTCAATCAACTCTTGTGCTTCCCTAGATATTCTGTGATGGGTTCTTTGCTGCAAGGTCCTCGTTATGTGCATAGTGAAGGCGTCATTGACCCTTTTGTAATTGGTGGTGCTTGTCAAATGCAACTGTGGACAAGCCTCATGTATCTTAAATTGATGGGAACCACACCCGATTGATTCCTTATAGGAAATTCCCATATACTTCGTCATGCGAGCCAACATGTAGACAATGTAAGAGCCCATTTAAAACGTCTTTGTTCTCCTTACACCACGGAGCTGCTCATGTATATTGTCACTTATCATCAGTGCCCAATCCACGTAATCTTTGCCCTCTACCAAGTTGACATAATAAAACATCCAAGGTTCAAAGATAAACGCTTGGGGGTATCCTCCAACTCTACTCTGCATCATTATCAAATCACCAAACTCTTGCCTCAAATCCTCTAAGATTATCTGTTTGGGTAATTTTGTACGAGTTGGCTTAGGTTTGATCATCCAGCTGGCATTTATCAAATCCCTTGTTTTGTAAATCATCTTCTCGTGGACTGGTATTCCGAATGCTTCTCCGATTGCCTCTAGTGTCAGGTTAGCCAATATCTTGCCATCTGGCGAAATGACAATCCTCTGCTCTGTGTTGTAGTGGTTGGCGCATTCTATGATTAGCTCTGGGCACCGGATAGTTGGCGTAAAGCTAGCAGCTGCATATAGTCCACTCCTCACAATATTATGGGAAGTGACTGATGGGTGATGACCTCCAGTCCCCATTATCTTCCTTTTGAATGCCTCCAGGTTAAACGAGCCCAAGTTTGTGTCAGCCAGCTTGCCCAACTTTCAAGAAAATTTTGATTCTGGCAAGAAGAACTTGCTCAGTTTCTTGATCACTGCTTGTCTTGATGTGTTGGCCCTTGCGGATTCAGTGTGGTTCCCTCTGCCTGCAGCTCTTCTGCTTGATTCAGCCATTCTGCAAAGAGGCAAGAGAGTTAGAAAGCAAGATTTTATAAAATAATATACTACTTTTGAGGGTGCCAGCAGATTTTCAAATAAAAAGGCTACAACACTTTGTCACTTTCAGCTGCAAACCTCAACACTCTTGTTCACTTCAACGTTTTACTTCAACTGTGAAATTTTTGTACTTGCAGCAGTATGATATCAAATGCCTGGAAATGTTTGCTTGCAGGAATTCGCCCTCAGCAGTTATGAAACTTCTCTTCAATTTCGCACTTCTCTTCTAAAGACGTTCTTTCAGCAACTTGTTTGCTCCTCTTAAATTCGTATTTCAGCAAGCTTGGAAATTTGTACTGCAGCAATTTCCAAATGTCTAGACTCAATTTCGTACTTCAGCAGGTAAATGAAACCTCCTCACAAAGTCGTGCCCTCAGCAACTGCAACCTTAGAAGTTCACACTTGCAGCAACTTCACTCCTCTTTCTCCACCAATTCGATTTTCAGCCTTTGGCACTTTCAAACTCTCAAGTCGTACTTCTTAGCAACTCAAGCTTCTTCACAAATTCGAATTTCCCAGCAACTTGAGAATTTTCTATCTCTGCAAACTCGTACTTCAGCCTTAGCAAATATTTTGCACTTAGCAACCGGTGAGAAGAATGAAGAGGACTCAAAATCTTATAGCCAAGTCGAAATCCAACAAAGGCTATACTTAGCACATTTTTGAATTCATTTTCCCCCCTTTGGCTAGTCGCAACACTTGTCATCCGAAGCATCAAAATTTTGAGCTTCTAGAATTTTGAATTTTCATCATCCCTGCACAGGCCTGCCTCATCGTATTTGCTTCTTTTAAAATATCAAATCAATTACCTCTTCGAACAATTTCGAATTTATCTGGCTAAGTCATCTTTATTTCATTCTTGCCTTGGCAAAATTATCCAGTTCAATCCTCAAGCACAACATCTTAGTAAACTCATTCATTTTATTTGCCTTAGAGGAATTCTTTAAATTTGCCTTAGGAAATTTATCAAAATAGGCACCGGGCAAAAATATCCACCGAAATGATGTGAGCAAGGCGTGGAATAAGTTCAAACCATCTCGCAATCGAAAACGTTCAATACCTAGAAGAGAATTCCCTTCAGAATTCATCGTTTTCATGTGTATCCGGATGAAGGGGTACTTTTAATTTTATTATTTTAAAATAATAAAATGGCTAAGGTTTATTTATCTTTACTCCAGGCGTCTTCCATACCTGCAATCTCCAATTTCTCTGCCTTGGCACTTTTCCTAATTTTCTTGAAGAATTTTCCCTCTGTCTGGCTCTAGGCGCACTCCACATTTGCCTGAAGAAAGTTTCATCATCACCCTTAGGTATATTTCTCATCCTTAGAGAATAATTAATTTTAATTTACCCATGTGGGGCACATTTGAGGGTGTGAGCTTCCATTTTATCCATCTTACTTCGCCTTAGCAATTTTTTTTGCTTTAGGAAAGATTTCTAAAAAATTCATTGTAAATTACCCATGAGGGGCGTACTCCACCATATGTATCAACCTTTGCCTTTACCCCTTAGGCATTTTCACGCCTAGCGGCTAACACTTTACGCTTTCATCTCACAAGCAAGGGCGCATATCACATGTGGAGGAGGAAAATCTTTTATCCTTAGTATTTTTCAAAATCACGCCACCCTTACCTTTACCTCTGCCTTAGGCGCATACAACATGTGGAGGAGAAAACCTTGAGCGCAAATCACCTATGCCACTTCCATTCTAGGGCGCAAATAGCCTAGTCAACTTCCACTCTTGGGCGCAAATAGGGATGTGAAGAGGAATTTTCCTAGCCCTTGTGACTTCTCACCTCCCTTGGGCACGTTTTGCATGGTGGGTTTCCATTTCTAACGCATTTCATGTGTCAAGAGGGAAACTCCCTTTACCTTAGCGCATTTTCCTTTATCTTCCAACGCTTTACCCCATGTGGCCCCCTTGGGCGCATTTGCCATGGGTAGGAGTAACTTGTGGGCGCATATGAGGGGTGGTGAAGGAATTTCCATGCCCTTGGTGACCCTTCACCTTCCTTGGGCACATTTTACCTTGATAGCTTCCACTTTTGGGCGCATTTTGCCTAGGCAAGGGAAAACACCAAAACTTAGTGACTTTTCACCTTCCTTGGGCGCAAATAGGGGTATGAGAAGGAATTTTCATGCCTTAGAAGCATTTTCTTGCTAGTCTTCACTTGTGTGGGCGCATTTGACCCCTGTTCAAGGAACTTTTGGGCGCATTTCTCCTATGCTGCTTCCATTTCAACTCTTGAGGGCACATTTAGCCTAGTGTGAAGGAAATTCCACACTCAGCAATTTTTCCTATCAATTTATTCATACCTCAGGCGCATTTGACCCATGCTAGAGGAATTTCAACACTCAGAAATTTTCAAACCCCCTTATTCCTTCTAGGCGCATATCACATGTGTCTTTATGCCAATTATCTCTTATAAGTTTCCAATGCCCTAGCCATGCCCTGACTTTCTATTTTTAGCAAATTCGGAGAAATTAGGGTTTCTTTGCATTTCCTCCTGTTCTGAGCTGGAGCAGGTGTGGCTGTGCTTCCACTGACTTTGCCACCTTGTTTATACCTTCTGCCCACACTGGTATGCTATTTTTAGCCATTTGCTATTTTTAGCAAACCCTAAAATTGATCAACTTTTGTATCTCTGTTTGCTTTCGAAATTCGTTCCAATCGTCCTTGATGCTGTAAGTGACCTGTTCACACTTTGCCTCTGGCACAGTACGTGTTGTTTATAGCCATGAGATGACTTACTAAAAATAGTAAGTATTCAGATCGTACTCAAATTTTGCCAATAGGCAGCCTGAAAGATGTTGATCCCGGTGGCGTGCTTCGTTTTGACATCTCTGCATTTTGTTCCATCTATTTTTAGACATAGCAGGGGAAACCCTAATTTGACTTGCATGCGCTCCGGACTACTCCCACTTCCCTTGATTTCTGCTGTTTGTCACTCTGCTTGCTGGACTGAAGCGTTGGGTAGTTGCTGGGGTGAAGCTGCTATTTATAGTAAGTCTCCGGAAAGCTGTATATCTGATGTTGGATGAGTTTGCATGTCACAATGCCCGTGGGATCTCAAAAAACCCAAAAAAACCCAGAAAACTGGTTGACATGCTGACACTGGCTAAAAATAGTAAGTCCCTGAAAACTTACTCATTCCGCTTGCATGTCATATCACTGCGAAGCTCTCGCAAAACCCATATGGAATATCCAGACATGCACTGAAAATCACTGCATGCAAACCCTAAAAATAGCCCTTGAAGGTTGTGCCACTGAAAGTCACCATCTTGATCTGCATGTTATATCACCACGAAGGTCTTGAAAAACCCAGATCCACTCTCCAGTCATGCATTGGAGAATCGTATGTTTAAATCCTGAAAATGGCCTCCGAAGGCTGAACTGCTAAAAATAGCCAGTTGTCTGAATCTATTCAAATTTCTCGTGTAGGCACTCTGAAGCTGCCTGAATGTGCTGAAGTAGTTAAAATCCCGAAATCCTCAGGAAAGACCTCAAATTAGGTACTTACTAAAAATAGTAAGTCGTCAGATTTCAGTAAGATTTCAATGGGATCCTACCTTGAACCTTCTGCCTATACTGCTGCACTCAGATTTTACCTTGATAACTCAATTTGACCTCAAATAAGCCTAAAGGATAGAGACCCTAATTTCGTAGACTTGGCAATCATTTCAACTTAGGTCAAAAGACGGGACATCCCCGGAAGGACAAAAGATCAGAGACAAAGAGAACCAAAGCCAAAAGACCAGAATGGAGCAAAAAATTAGGGGGTCCCCATCTTGGATGGGGTGATGTGTGAAAAGGTCACAACAGTATCCTAGATCAAAATCCTTTTATAGCCACATTTAGAGACTATGACACAAGCATATACATTGAAGGGAAATTTTGCCTATACACTGGTTTTTACATTTTTAAAAATTTGCCTCCATTAGCATGCATTTGATCTTCTAGACACACCTAAATATTGAAAAATCCTTTTCCTTTTACTATGATGTGTACTTCATTCTTAAGACGTGCCTAAATAAGAGGATTTGATATAAGCAAGCAATGGATGTCTTTTTATGGCATGCCTTTTAGCTCCAAGCACATGCATGAATGGCATTTCAAAACCTATTGAATGGCCCTTCAATGAATTGTCTTTAATCCCAGGTGTGAACCTTCTCCATGTGAGTGTGCACCTGCACCTAGAGGATGCACTTGTCTTCATGACCTTGGCTATTTTAGATTTTGGAAGCCTCCTTTCTTCCATCAAGCGTAAGACTGATGCCTTCAGAAGCCTCTTTCATGATCTTGCAAAATACCTAGAAAAGGCAAAAAGATGACTAGATGATGCAGATTGTAGAGGATTTGATCATGGCATCGTCAGAACACAGCAAATTTAGTTTTAAAACTTGACTCCACATAAAAAATTTGTATCAGTACAACAGCACAGATTCATCAACCTAGCAAATTGACACTATATCATTCATGCAATGTTCATCAAGTACAATCATATCATTATCTGGGATTATGTTATCTTTCTCATCTTCATTCACTTTATCTACGCCCTTTTTAGCAGCTATACTGTTCATCTTTCTGCTGTATATTTGCAGTGTATAGTTGCTAACCTGGAGGCAATTGTACTGATAATACGGGAGAGATCCATATATGGATATTTCAAGAAGTCTTAAGCTTCTCCTCATCCTCGAGATGGCAGCAATTTAATTTCCCCATGTGGGAATATCAGGTCTGAAGAAACCTTTAAAATGTGCCACAATAAATGCACAACATATGACCCAGTTGATTATAAAAAGCCTATTGAAGGAGCAAAGCAGTGTCACTATGTCACTCCTTGTTTGAAAATCATTACGTAATGGTGTTAACTGCTGAGAACCCATTGTACTGACTCCTAGAAGAGGAGTTGTATATCCTGATTAATATGCAGGGAAACCATCCAGTTTTATACTGTGTTGTATATCCTGTTATAGCACATAGAAAAAATTTGAATAATGGTGAAATCATCCAAACAAGGCACATTCTATGTGATTAATTACAAATTAACTAAAGGAGACTACTAAATTGAATATGCTTTCTTAAGATTATACAGCTGAAATTCCAATAACAATTCGTGTTTCAATGGCAAAACAACAGTACTTGCAACAATGCTCTTACGTACATTAGATGTTCTTATTATATGACTTGACAATAGAAGTAAGCATCTCTAAATTCATGAATAATGGCATGATCTTTATCCCTGTTCACGTTCACTACAAAATAAAAAAGGTCAATACAATAATCAGATTAAACAGGCAACCAAAATACAGAAAAGGATTTTAATTTCATACCAAGAACTTTGCTCAGAATTTCTTCAGCAGTAAAATCAATAGAAAACCATCCTGTGATATTTTTTCCATTAACCATGTAAGTATTTTGTCGATCCTTAAAAATATCTGCAATATTTGTACTGTTCTCCAGACTCAGATCTGTGCGGCATATGTTTCCATTATCTTGGGTCAATTGTAGATCGCAGAAGAATACAACATTGGGCAAGCTATTATTCAATGCAACTTGATATGCAAAAGATGTGTGATCAGGAAAAAGTCCTGACAGTCCACCCCGAGCTATGACTACAGGTTCTTGACCTGCACCACGGAAGAATTTGTTAGCATCCAGATGATAGTAATTATAGTTCCTCCTCTAGCAAGAAAAGAGAAAAAAGATTGTACTTCCAAAACATAATTAAAAATTTGTCCTAACAAGAGCATGACCTCAACTCCAAATAAGGTATTGGAAATAGTGATTCTTCTCCTGATATGAGAAGGAGAATCTCAGAAATCTTAAAATCTAGGCAGGTAGCAAAGGTAATATAATTTGAAGCAAATGGTATCATTTCACAATCAGTCCAGAAATTTAAAAAGGTTGAATTGTCCTTAAAAAGAGCTCAATACAGGCTTCTCCTACCATTCTGTCTGACAGGATTTACTGACTAAAATTGCAATGTAGAGCATGAAAAAACAGAAAACGATTGGACCGATCTTAAAGTGATCAAACAGGTTTCTCTTGTATATATTTACATAGAATATAAAATGGGGAGCATGACTAAAATAATAGGAAAGCTCTTCAAGATGGACCAAAATCAATCATGTAATGGGAAAGCTACAAAGATGATAACCTACCCATAAATATTTCAATGGTCCTCCATAAGTAACACAGGGAGTATGCCCACCAGCCTTTAACCTTGATCATTATCATGGAAAATTCTCCATCTCATTACCAAACCATGACGCACTAGTCTTCCTATTGACCAAAGATCAAACTTCATATTTCATTTGTGGGCCTTTCTTCAAATTAGGGCTGGGCCCAGCTAAGCCTTACTGAAAAAGGAATTTAAATCAACACATCACACCATATGGCAATCCAAATGCTAGCATCATCTACTTGTCCATTTTCTGGCATAATTACTAAGATATAAATTGTATAAATACACCCTTGCTTCTGCTCCTAATGTAATAACTTGCTCCCAATTAGTTACAATATACATTGATCTTGATTGCCAACCTATTAGATATATAAAGTATATTCCAATGGTTTTAACTTTCTATATGTTGTACCCAAAACAATTTTTTTGCTTCATTAAGGCATTTTGATTAAAATGGTCTAAACCTTGTAAAAATTGTCGTCAAAAGTCAGTTTCTGGGCAAACGAAGTATGGGTTTTTTGTGGGTTTACTGTCTAGAAGGTACTGGCCAAAATTTTAAAAAATTGAAATTTAGGGTTTCCAAACCCCTATTTCTAAGAAAAACCCTAAAAAATAGGATCTTTCCAGAATTGGCTGAAAATAATTTTGATTGGCTTATTTTACATCACGATCACATTGGTGAAGTCGAAATCAAGAAAAAGTCAGTTTAAGTTTGGTGGGTTGTTTTCACTTTTTCAGGAGAAAAGTTAGGACCTCTGAGGTCATCAATGGCAGATGGCAAGATACAGGTGTCAAAATCTAAGCTTAAAAAGCTCCAACGAAAATTCTATGGCGAAAAATGTTCAAAACGATGCTGCGCAACGGAGGGGTTTTTCGAAGTGGTACAAATCATTGAAAATTTTATGTCTAGAAATAAAGGAGCACCTCCTAGCCAAGGGCGCCCTAGGTTTCAAAGGCCCAAATCAACTTTTCGAGATTTGTCACTTCCAAGAGGTCTTCTCCGAAATTCTGCCAGCTTCGCGATGAGCCTGCCAGCCAATCTAGAAGATTTGTCTAACACCTGAATTTGAAGATCAGACGAAGAACGAAGGAGAAAGGGGGAGATGAAATTAGTCAAAATTTGACTAACTCTGGTGGACAAAAGCGAGCCCTCTAGGCCAGGGGCTCCCAAGAATTCAAGGCATCAGATGTCGGTTTTTGCATTGACTATCTAGATGATCTTCTCAACTTCAGCCTAGCTTCACAATGGATCTATTAGCTAGTTCACAAGACTCATCAAATGGCAGCAACTGTTGATCGAACGGACACGTAAAACGAGGATGAATTGGAATGTATCAAGGCAAAAGCACCCTGCTGGCCATGGGCGCCCATCATTTTGGGCATCCAGATATGATTTTCGAGAGCTATCTTCTCCAACTCATCACGCAGCATCCTATCAGCTTCACGATGAATCCAATAGCAAGATCACGGGCCCTGTCTAATGCCCAAATTTGTAAATCAAGTGAAGAATGGAGGAAATGAAGTTGGTCAAAGTTTGACTAACTCTAGTTGGAAAAAGAGCCCCTGGAGGGGCCAAGGGTGCCCAAAATTTTGAGGCACCTATTGTAACTTTTTCGACAAATGACCTCCAAGATGTTTGTCTCATACTTGATCAGGCTTTGCAATGAGTCTGTCAGTGAGCTAACCTCAGTTGCCAAATTGTCGGAATCAAGAGTCAAACAAAAGGATAAAAGTCATTGTCAAATATCAGTTCAGAGCACAAAAGCGCCCTTGGCCTAGGGTTTTGAGCCCTCAAATTGTAGTTGTTAGGGTGCTCAAATGCTCATCCTGTGCGGAGTTATTCTAGCTTTCCATTGCATATCCTAGTCTAATTGTAAGACTAGTCAGTAACCGACAACCAGAGATTGAATGAAGATTCAGCAAGTTGTGAAAATGGCTATCTGGAAATAAAAACGCCCCTGGAGGCCCGGGGCGTCGAAGATTTTCACCTGTCAGATGAAGGTTTGGGGTTTTTTTGCTCTGCAGGAGATCCTATTCAAATTTGAGCCAGCTCCACAGTGGACTTGTCAGTCAGCTCGAAAGTCCAAGATTCCGATGCTCTGGATGACAAGTGTTGCAACTGGCCAAGGAGGGAAAATAGAATTCGAAAATTTGCTAAGTTTAGCCTCTACTGAATTTTGACCTGGCTATAAGATTTTAAGTTCTTTTCATTCTTCTCACAAGTTGTTGAGTGCAAGGCATTCTCTGTGGCTGAAGTAAGATTTGAGAAGAAAGTTTGAAGTTGCTGAGAAATACGAATTTGTGAGGAGAAAGCTTGAAGTTGCAGAAGTACGAGTTTGCAAGCAAAGGTATTGAATTGGCAAAGTTTGAGTTTGCAAAGAGAGGTCTCAAGTTGTTGAATGCTGAGAAGTACGACTTGAAAGGAGGAGTCCTAAGTTGCTGGAAGTACGAACTTGACTCGGAAGATTTGGAGATTGCTGCAGTGCGAATTTGCAAGCTTTGCTGAAGTACGAATTTAAGAAAAGAAAGTGAGTTGCTGGAAGTGCGAATTTGAGAGAAGTTTCAAATTTGCTAAGGGCGAATTGCTGCAAGCAAACATTTCCAAGCATTTGACATTGTGTTGTTGCAACCAGAGAAACTTCTAAAAACGATGAAGTAAACAGGCGCAATTGAGGTTTGCAGCTGAAAGTGACAAAGTGTTGCAGCCTTTTTATCTAAAAATCTGTTGGCACCCTCAAAAGTGATGAATTGTTTTATAAAATTTTGTTTTCTAATGACTCTCTTGCCTTTTTGCAGAATGGCCGAATCAAGCAGAAGAGCTGCAGGCAGAGGGAACCACACTGAATCCACAAGAGCAAGCACATCAAGATAGGCAGTGATAAAAAAATTGAGCAAATCCTTCCTACCAAAATCAAAGTTTTCCTCAAGGCTGGGCAAACTGAGCAACACAAACATTGGCTCATTCAACTTGGAGACATTCAGGAGAAGAATAATGGGAACCAAGGGTCATCACCCATCAGTTACTTCACATAACATTGTAAAGAGCGGACTTCATGTAGCTGCCAGTTTTCCTCCAGCCATCCGGTGTCCAGAGTTGATCATGGAATGTGCCAACTACTACAACACAAAGCAGAGGACGATCATTTCGCCAGATGGCAAGATATTGTCCAACCTTACATCGGAAGCAATTGGGGAGGCGTTTGGAATACCAGTCCATGAGAAGATGATTTATAAAACAAGGGAGAGGGCTGAAAAGATGTACTCATCCACGTTCGATCGATGTGCTGATTTCATAAATACCAGGTGGATGAACAAGCCCAAGCCAACTCGCACAAAGTTGCCCAAGCAGATAATTTCAGAAGATTTGAGGCAAGAGTTTTGTGACTTGATAATGATGTTGAGCAGAGTTGGAGGGTGCCCCCAAACATTCATCTTTGAACCTTGGATGTTTTATTATGTCAACTTGGTGCTAGAAGGCAAGAATTACGTAGACTGGGCACTGATGATCAGTGGCAACTTACATGAGCAGCTCCGTGGTTTGAGAGGACAAAAACATTTTACATGAGCTCTTACATTGTCTACATGCTGGCCCGAATGACGAAGTATAGAGGAATTTCATATAAGGAACCAATCGGGTGTGGCTCCCATCAATTCAAGATACATGAGGCTTGTCCGCAGTTGCATTTGACAAGCACCACCAACTACAAAAGGGTCAACGACGCCTTGACCATGCACATAACGAGGACATTGCAGCAAGGGACTCACCATAGAATATCTAGAGAGACGCAGGAGCTGATTGAGAAGTTCGGATGTTGGTTTATCCAGTTTCCGAAGTTTACCTACATAAGGCTGCAAGGATTTTCCTCCTATCCATACAGAGTGCCCCGGTATCCCACAAACAGAATTGTGATGCTAGAGGTATCTAGGCAACTTATTGCCTATGATAAGATTCAAAAGAAGAAGAAGAAAGGTGGACTTGGATTCCCAATTACTATGGGGAATTTTGACGAAGTCTGTCCATCACTACAAGCAGCAAGGGAGGCAGAAAACGAACTCCAATTCTTCCACCTTTCCTACCATACCAGCAGGCAGCACTATGATCCCCACAGAAATATTAGATGGATATTGTCCAAAGAGTTCAAGCACAAAGCGCAGATTGAAGACTTTTGGGCAAGTGCAATGGATGAGATCGAGGTTAAGAGGAGAATGTTTTCACGGATGCCATTGGGGATGATCAGGGAATGCGAAATTGTCCCAATGCCGGACCAAATTGAAGAAGATATAAATGTTGTGCAAACTGATTATGAGACAGTGAGGGACACACCTTTACCACTCCCGGATTGGTCGAAGCCGGAGATTACCGACTTGGATACACTTTGTATCCCAATCTTGACATTCACACAGAGTTGGGTAGAGCGGCATGTGAGCTGACTCAAGGGCAAATCAATTCCCCTCACGTACAATTTGATGGGAGATCACAAATCACCGGCAGCTAGGCAAGGAAGGCAGATTGCTCAAGCTCCAGAGCCAAGGGGGAAAGAACCGGTTTGACCTGAGCCTCTGAAAATTGAGGAATCCACGCATACACCATCGCAGGCACATTCTCTGAGTATGCAGGAAGTGTCACAGTTTGCTGATCAGAGGGAAAGATTAAATACAGAACAAGCAGTGTAAGTGGCAAGTCAACCACCTCGTAGAGAGTCAATGGGCCAGAGCATCAACATGCCTAGGGAAGAAAACCAGCAGGAGACAGATGAGGGGACGGCCACTGATACCCAATTTTAGCAGGAAATTGAGGCAGCTCTTAAGGATGATGCTACTTCAAATCAAGATGCCCAGAGCTTGGGAGATACTGAACCTATAGGCGATGATGAGCCTCGTCGGAACGAAGGTATAGAGGAAATCCATGAAGTTGAGGCTAAAGTTGAGCAGCCTTTTGTTATCTCAAATATGCGGCAGGAGGTGCCAAAATGGCTGAGGGACAAGATGAGGCATGATCCCGTTGACGAGACTGATCCTACAGCGGAGATTGAAGAGTTGTTGAGTAGGATTAGTGCAGCTCCAACAAAGAAGAAGGCCAAAAAATTCTCCAAAATATCAACAGATGAGGATGGCTCTCGAACTTTGCATGTGGCAGTGCCTAAGATGGAGTGTGATCGGGATGAGGCCGTTCCGGAAAATTATGTGATTACAACTGTGGAACTTGGCAGCCCAACTGGAGCACAAGTGGTTGAGGAGTGCAACAATTCATATCAGGCACTCAAGGATAGATTGTCCTATATCGAGGGCAAATATAAGAAATTGAAGGTAGAGCACAAAACACTGATTGGCTATGTGCAGCACTTGTCCCATCCTTGTGGGCAAGAAAATCCGGCGATTCAGCTTCCAGCTGAATTTTCTAAAGAATCAATCAGTGGCTTAGAAGATTTGAAAAGAATGGCACAGCAGGCAGACAAGTGGGTTGGCAACATTCGTGTCGAAATAGAAAAGTTTATGGAGGACCTTTCACATGCCTATCGGAAAGCCTCCGACATTATGGCAAGGATGGATGCAGTCAACCATGCTTGGGGTGAGGCTCGTATCTATCAAACGAGAGTTGTCCTTCGTTTAGGAGCTTTGATGCACACACCTCTACAGGTTTTGGTTGAGGGAGGTGTGATTCACGAGGGAGATAGATATGACTTCGCCGGGTGGTACTCTTCAATGGTCACAGGCCGAGGATTCTACGATGCATCACAGACAGATTTGGTCAAGGTCAGGAAGGTCATGACAAATATCTTTGATGGAGTCCTCAATATGTTGGAGGCTATCTTTGCCAAGAGGCTGACTTCTGAAGAGGTGACTGCAGATGGGTTGAAGAATAGATTAACACCATTCTTCTCTGAGGTGAAGACCTTTGTTCAGGATGACTTCGAGAACACCTCTACGTTCTCCAGTATTATTCAGAACACCTAGGACGCCCTTGTCGCCTGGAAGAAATCTTGTGCCCGGCATGGGCAAACAGTTACAATATTAGAGTTTCAATTGGATCACATTCCTCCCATTTCTGATCAGGAAGTTGAGGCAATGTTGGCCAGATTCATCAGGTTTGCAGCCAACGAAAACAAGAAAGGAAAAGCCCTTCTGGATGATGATCTTCTAGAAGGGGATGATGGGCATTGATTGCAGATAGTGGTTCCTGATGAGGAGTGGAGAATCTCCATCGCATTCATTGCCCCACTCCTCTCAATGGCGGTTTTTAGGGCTAGAACCCTAATCAGGGGTTATGTGGCTCGATCTGAGCCTTCCATTGTATTTGAATATAAGCCGTCCACTGGACTGGGCTTAATATGAAAGGGGTATCCCCCCTCATTTGTAATATAATAGAATAGAGATTAGATCAGAGCTAGACAGAATTGGAGATAGAAGTTAGAATAGAGAGTAGAGCTAGAAGTTAACTTAGTTTGAAAAGGAAAGAAAAACTTTCCCTTTGAAAGTTTTTTGTAAAAGGTTGTTGTGGTAGACTCTCATAATATAAAGATTTTCATTGATTGGTGATTCTATCTTTCGTTGTGGGTAGTTGACAAGGCTTTTTCGTCTTTCCAATTCAAGTAGATTAAAGTAAAGTAGACTTTATTTTATGCAAGTAGTTGTTAATTGTGGAGTGTGGTGTTTGGTTTGGGCAAGTCTTCTTTCATCCATACCACTAGCAGGCTTGTTGATGGTAAGTCCACCCTGCGTGGTCAACTGGAATATTGGTACTTAACTTCAGTTGTGATTCGTACGTTCACTTGCATCGTTGTGATGGCGTGTGCATGCTGAATCATAATTTGAATATCTTACTCATCCTTTGAAGATTGCACCAACTTTGTCAAAGTCGTCCGAAGAGAAGCGAAGCAAAGTCTAGTTTGAAGATTGTCAAAGTCAGCCCTCGCATTCCACCCTTTAGAAATAGATCGTATAATCCCTACCCCCTTCTCCTTTAAATTCAGCATTTCCCGGTTAGTTTAGAAATCAGAGCATCATAGTCAAATCTTTCATCTGCTTCAAGAAGTTGAACAATTACGTAAGTCCCCTTAGAATACCTAACATATTCACATCAACCAAGTGAGTCTATTCGCGATAAAAGGAACCTTGGAGTTGAACGCATGATCTTTCACGCAATCTTAGCATGCGGGATATTTTGATCAAGAGAGAATAGAGTGACCGTTGGACATTTTATTCTGTGTTGGTGCGGTCATAAAACACCCGTCAACAGAAACTATGCTTCAAAGTTTATTGAGCTCAAATTTGATTATCTTCTTCCTATTCATCCATTGGATCCAAACAAAGTACTCCCCAAGAATTATAATGAGCAAGCATTTTGCACTTTTAATTGTCATGGAACTATACAATTTGAGGCAAAAAATTGTCAAACCCTACAATTTTTTCATTAAAAACTCACCCAAATGAATAAAAAGCTTTTTTATAACCGGAAGTTCAAAATTGTAGTCGATTTTCATTTTTGCATTTCACGGAATAGACGGCACAACGAACACGGAATTAGTAATTAGCAGATCATTTTTTTCCCTTTCATTTCTACGAGTTTGACTTTCATTTCTGTTGTTCCCTTGCTTGCAAATTGATTGAGTGTCCCTTCCTACAATTCATTTATATGAATATTGAGTATTATTAATACCCAATATAAATATAAACAACCTTCAAGATTGAAATTTTATAGTTCAAACTTTAAAACTTTAATAAAATTTAAATTTAAACAACCAGCCAAGAAAAAAGACCATACCAGATAAATCCATTCTATGCTGAAAGTGTTGATACATTGATACATGTTCAAAGTTTAAACCAGTGTTACAAGACTCGAACTCGCCTCGGACTCAGACTCGGAGCCCAGACTCGCCCAAGACTCGGCAAATAGAAAAACCCAAGAAATTTAGGGATTTTTAAGAATTTAAAGCTTGTTTCATGCACCCTTTAGTAAATAAACCTTAAAGACGCAATAACATCATCAAATAGAAATTACTATGATCCCATACAAAAACATACATCGATCACATAAGTATAAAAGCAAGTTTTACCTGAAGGAAATAACACATTCAGATATATAAATATTGTCAAATGTATACAAAACTTGTGGAATATGAAATCCATGGCATCAAGACAAATATCAAAACTAAAAATATAAGTCTATGGCTTAGAAGAGTTTGGATTACTCATCCCAACATCACGACAAGTCATACGCTAGTGTCTAAGATAGGTCCTAGATGATGATGTAGCCATGATATTTGCTTGCATCTCAATGATTAGTATGTATATTCAAGTGAGGAATTCGTTATTAAAATTTTATTGAAGCCTTCAAGACTGCATGTTTTGTTGTCTAATGTATGGAACAAGATAATCCTTGATTATGGCTTTGACTGTGAAAGATGCAAAGATTTGCAACAGAGGATATGTATTTTGTAGGTTTTATGATCATGATTCATCATTGGCTTATAACATGCTTAGACCTATAGTTTGATGAGAGTTTGGGGGAAACACCCCAATGGGGTCGAGGAGCAGTGCCCCCAGCGGGGGTCTAGGGGCAGCGCCCCTAGTGGGGTCAAGGGGCAACGCCCCTTGCGAGGGTCTGGGGGCAACGCCCCCAACAGGGTCGAGGGGCAGGGTCCCGAGGCAGCGGCCTGGGCGCGCTCCCTGTTGCGATACAAGGCGAGGTTGAGGAGCAGAGCCCCCGCCACCAAGCCCAAATGAAGACCTTCAAAACCACACAAACCTTCATGGCGCACACCATTTAATTAAAAAAATTGTAAACGAAAGATTATTTTTTATTTTTTAAATAAACATAAAATGCCCGAGTCTAAGGCACGAGACTCGGCGAGTCTGCCGAGTCTGCCGAGTCCGGCGAGTCTCGGCAAGTACTCGGCATCCGAATCATTTTGACCCACCCAACCTCACCCGCCTCGAGACTCGCCAATACTCGCCGAGTTTAGGCGAGTCTTGTAACACTGGTTTAAACAACCTACAGGTTGTTATTTTCACAGTTTAGCATCCTTTCATTTAAAGTTAAACAACCAACCAAGAGAAGAGACCATAATGGATAGATTATTTCTATGTTGTAAGTGTTGATACATTGATACATGTTGAAAGTTTAAACAACTGCAGGCTATAATTTTCAAAGTTTAATATCCTTCGATTCCTTTCTATGTTGAAGCCTGAAAGTGTTGATTCAAAGCTCAATTGAATGTCAAATGTGGAAATCATATGAATTTGAGAAACTTTGTTTATAATACATATTGCAAGTTTAAACAACCTGCAAGCTTAAATTTTCACAGTTATAACTGTGAAAATTCAAGCCTACAAGTTGTTTAAACTTTAAACTTGCAATATGAACAAAATTTGAAAAATTCATATAATTTCCACTTTTGACATTCTATTGATCTCTAAATCAGCACTTTCAGCATAGAAATTCATATGTGTTCAAAGGTTGCATTTTCTTTTTGGTCTATGATATGTATTAAACTCTAATTTTGATTCCTATATGATGGAAATCAATAATATGTTCTACAAATTCAGTAATATATGTTTTTTTTAGAAATATTTTTTTTAAATTATGTATTTTCATATGTTTGAAAAAATTTCCCACACTTTTCACCTAGTTTTTGCGAAGTCCCAAATTTTTGATAATTTTGGGCCTGCCGGGTTATTGCTAAGTCCAAGTTTTTCAACTATGATTTGAACATTATACTCAATCTTGCATAGGTGGATAAGATACCAGATCTTAGTGGCAATAACGGAGGACTAGAATGGCAAGACATGTTTTGGGGATGCCAGCCCAAGGGGGCATTTTTCAAGGATGATAAATACATATATATATAGTATTTACAAGCTTGGCTATAAATGACATCAAAATTCAAGTTTAGACATTTGTATAATGTATAAAATTTGATATTCAATGTAACATGTTCATTGATTCGAATATAACAGCAATTAAAAATAGAAATTTATGGTTTCATTATTCAATGTTTTCAGTATGACAATGTCATGTCCCTGAAATTATAGCACATCACAATACAAATAAATGAGAAAAAAAAAATAACAAAATACATATTAGCAATTTAATGCTATTATATTTTAATATTAAAATGGGAAATATTGAAATACAAATAACTAAATAAAATAAATATCAAAATATAAATATAAATAATGGTAATTTAAATATTATTATATATAATTATCGTAGATAATATTATAATAGTAAAAATACAAAATTGCTCTACTTGCGAATTTTTTTGTGCATGAAACGTCATAATAAAAAAATTAGGGTGTAGATAAGTCTTATTCTATTAAGAGAGCTTTGCTTGTGAAAACTGCAAAAACCCCACGAATTTATTCACAGCGACCAGCGAAACTAATATTTCAAGTACTCACCTGCGAAACTGTGAAGCTATCTGAATAAATAAGAATTATCTTCCAAGACTTGAATATTCCAAAGCACAACAAGATCAAAGCTAAAAAGCGCGAACTACAGCAATCCTTCTTCAAAACTGACATACTCTGTTATTGTCAATTACCTACTAGTTAAAGCACAATTTGTTTTAAACTAACGGTTTTTCTTTTTTGCAAGAACAGGTAAGGCAACTAATCTGTGCTGCAGGGGTAAATTTGGAGGTTAGGTTCCAAAGGAAATTCGGGAATGGAAGTTTTAGGGCCAGACAAAGACAAGGGCTTAACAGAAACACCCAATGTTGACAAATTCATGATGCACACAGAACAATTTAAGATTGACCTGATAGATGAAGTGGAGGAGGATACTGACATATTAGAAGATGCAACGATCATATGCAAGTTCATAGGCACAAAATGCGAAAGAAAGAAGATCAAGGACTGGGTTGAGAAAAACTAGCGTACACAAGTATTATTAAGATTTTTACCAAAAGGTTTCTTCATAGCAGTATTCACATCTAAGGAAGATAAAGACAGAATTCTACTGGGTGGTTTGTGGAAGATGGAAGGCCATCCTCTGTATATGCAAAAATGGCACCCAAACTTCAATCCACTAGAGACAGAGCCCTATGACGAACCGGTTTGGATCAAGCTCTATAATTTACCGCTGGAATACTGGTCTGAAGGATGCATGGAAAAATTAGGGAGATCCCTGGGAACCCTCATGGACATTGATACAAAACTATTTGATAGTGACTCGAGCATCTACGCCAGAGTTCAAATCGCAGCGATCGGGAAAATTCCAAACAAGATCCAACTTCATGTCAAAGATAGACAATGGGCGCAGGATACTGAGGTAGAAGAAACCAAGCACTACTACTTAAAATGCCAGAGTAGAAAACATAATGAAAAGGAATGCAATACAAGCACAGTACCTGAACAACCAAAGCCATGAAGGGAAGCTTGGAAGTGGAAAGAAAGTAACAATAGGCCAGTCAAAAACATCATTGCCATGGATCAAAAAGTGAACAAAAACAGGACAATCAACACAAAGGCTCAACCAAAAAAGATGGTTTAGCGAAGGAAATTAAACCAAGTCAATAACCCTCAAGTCATTACAAACAATGAATGGATGTCTTTTGTTTCCAAGGCCGACTGCAAGGTAAACAATAGGGAAGAGGGAGACCCTGCCAGCAATGCTACAGAAAGTTTGGTTAAGGCCTGTCCTGAGAATACAATGCCATTGGAGAACATAGAGGGTGAGATACTAGTAGGGAATATGGAATGCCCCCTAAATACTGAAGAGGAATCTAATGAGGAGGAGTTGACCGAAGCTGAGGAACAAATGGAATGGGACGAATTAGATATAATAGACCCAAGAAGCATAAGCCAAACAACTACACGAGCATTGAACAAAGGCAAAAAAGGAAGAGTAAGGAAAACACACAAACAAAAACGCAAGGAGGAAGCAGCAGAGAAGGGCTTCAAAAGCATTGCCAACTTTCTGATTCCCAAGGGAGGAAACCCCTCCCTTGGAAGGCAATGAAGATCCTCACATGGAATGTCAAGGGCCTAAACGCCCCTGACAAGAGACGCTTGATCAAGCATCATTTGGATCGACTCTCAGCTGACATTGTTTTAATGCAAGAGACCAAACTGAATAATAAGGAAGCAAAAAATTTCTTAAAATATAGCAAAGCTTGGGCTGGTCTATTCCAGGAAGCAACAGGAACGGCTGGAGGTCTGGCCATTTTATGGAACTGCAACAAAGTCTTAATTATCCCCACCCATACATGCAACCACTGGATGGAATGCAAAGTTACAAAAGGCACTCGGGAGTTTAGCTTGATTAATGTTTATGGCCCTATCAAGACAGAGGACAAAAAAGCAATTTGGAATGATATCAGCAATAGAATACGACAAATAAAGCACCAACACTTCATCATTGGTGGAGACTTCAATGCGATTTCTAATCTTTCCGAGAAAAGTGGTGGTACGATGAAAATCAATAGGAATATACAGGATTTCAAAGATTTTTTGGAGGAAATAAATGGTATAGACTGTCAAACAACTAATGGTACCTTCACATGGATAAACCGTAGAATGGGTTTCACCGATATAGCAGAAAGATTGGATAGGTTCATTCTATCTACCAATTGGATGAATGATCTATCCACGCTGGATGCAAAGATAATCCCAGTTTCGGCCTTAGACCACTATCCGATAATGTTAAACATATACACCGAGGTCAATGAGGCAAAAAATTATTTCAAATTTGAAAGCATGTGGTGGAGAGATGAAACTCTTGTACCGTCTATAGAAAGCTGGTGGAAAGAATGTAAATTAACAGGCACACCCAGCTTTATCATTATGAAGAAGCTCCAGGCATTAAAAGAAAAACTAAAAAAATGGAACAAGAAAGTATTTAAGAACATATTTCAGGAAAAGGAAAAGATAGACAAAGAACTGGAGGAGGTAAACAATAGAGTTATCAGGTTTGGCATGTTTCAAGCGGATTATCCATTGGAGCAGAAATTAAAAGCCCAACATAAGGAGCTTCTGGAAAGGGAGGAACTATATTGGAGAGACAAAAGTCGTGAGGTTTGGCTGCAAAAAGGAGATAAGAACACTAAGTTCTTTCATGCTTCCTCTAAATCACGGAAATTCACAAATATGATTTGTGAAATCACGACAGATAATGGGGAAACAATTAAAGACAAAAGAGCTATAGAGAAGGAAGTAGTCAACTTCTTTGAGAAAATCCTAGGTAAAGAAATTGATGCAGAGTCTGCTTATAATGACTACTTATTACAGTGTATCCCAGAATGCATAACAGAAACGGATAATAAGATGTTGACCAAGCCATTTACAATGGAAGAAGTTAAAGCAGCCGCGTTCCAACTCCACCCAGACAAAGCCCCAGGCCCAGATGGCTACCCTGCTTCCTTCTATC
Organism: Sequoiadendron giganteum; assembly: GCA_007115665.2. Lineage (NCBI taxonomy): Eukaryota > Viridiplantae > Streptophyta > Pinopsida > Cupressales > Cupressaceae > Sequoiadendron > Sequoiadendron giganteum. The sequence goes on along the minus strand of CM021101.1, from coordinate 643,541,810 downwards.
AGAAATGTTGGCATCTAGTTGGAAAAGAGGTTTGGGAGGTAGTAGAAGAATTTTGAAAAAAGAAGAAATTCGTGAGAGATATAAATAACACAATAATTACTCTGATACCTAAGAAGAAAGTATGCAAATCTTTCAACGATTACAGGCCTATATCTCTATGCAATACAATCTATAAGATTTTCGCAAAGCTTCTAGCAAATAGACTGAAAAAGATCCTAAACCAGATCATCTCAGAAGAACAAATTGGCTTTTGCCTTGGGAGAGAGATTCTAGACAGCATAATTGTAGCTAATGAGGCTGCACATACAATGACCATCCAAAAAATACAAGGAATGATGATCAAATTGGACATCAGCAAAGCATATGATAAAGTAAGATGGGGATTCCTAATTAGGGTCCTTCAGAGATTCGGCTTCGATAAAAATTGGATAGCACTCATTCAACAATGCATAACCTCAGTAAGGTACTCATTATGTGTCAATGGGTCTGTATGTGGTTTCTTTCCGGCTACAAATGGGTTAAGGCAAGGGGATCCCCTGTCACCTTTTCTCTTCATAATCATGGCAAAAGCAATGGGTAGATACTTCAAACAAAAGCGGGACAGTAACAATTGGAGAGGCATCAAAGTGGCACATAATATCATCCCAATCACTCATACTCAATTTGCAGATGATACATTATTACTTGGGGAAGCTACTATGAAGGAAGCAACAATAATCAAAGGGGCACTGGACAATTATTCAAAGTGTTCAGGTCAGGTGGTGAACAAAGAGAAATCCAATATACTTTTCTTCAATACTAGCAAAGGTACTCAGAATAGAATAGCCAAACTCCTAGGGTTCTCGATAGCAACCATCCCGACAAAATATCTTGGGGCTCCTCTAATCACAGGAGATTGTAGATCCCAACATTGGATGGAAACATTGGAAAAGTGCAGAAATAAATCAGTAGTATGGAAGAATAAGTGGCTGACTCTGGCAGGAAAAATGTTAATGATCAAAGCAGTTTTAGCGCCAGTTCCTATATACGTTATGTCTTGCTTTCAAATGACATGAAAGGCAAAAAACAACTTGGAAAGCTTCCTAAAAAAGTTTGTGGGAGGGAGCTAGAGAAGAAAAAAAGATACCATTGGTACAATGGGACAAAGCGTGCCTACCTAAAGAATTGGGTGGGGAAGGGCTAAGAAAGATGAAGGAACAAAATTTGGCCCTTGGTGCTAAATTAACATGGAAGATGTATAGGGAGCCTAACCGTTTGTGGAAGATTTATTTGGACTGCCCTGATCCCATAAGAATTCTAACAATGGGAACTTCTGATGGAGGTTCGGCAGTATGGAATTTTTTATGGAACAGCAGAAGGATCATAACTGAACATTTGACATGGAAAATAAACAGCGGGAGGCAAGCCGAATTTTGGGCTGATTCTTGGAATGGAAACAAGCCATTGGAAGAATTGGAAGGCATCAAGGAATACATAGGGCAGACCATAGACTTAATGGGAAGCGAAGTAAGGGACTATATAGATGATAGCCATCCAAAGTTTGGCAAGCAGTTTGATTGGATCGACACAAGGAGGCTACCCATACCAGATGAGGTTCGAACGAGGTTAGAACAAGAACTACAAGGAAGAAAGTTCACATTAATTCAAGAGGATGATGAGATAATCTAGTGCGGAGCATGGTCAGGTGAATATTCAGTGCATTTGGGGTACCAAATCCAGAATGCCATAAGTAATTGTCCCAAATGGCCTACCAGGTTATGCTAGCACCCAGTAGTCCTACCTAAGGCTGGCGCTTTCCTTTGGACAACATTACAGAGAGGCATCCTTACTTCAGACAAACTGGAAAGAATGGGAATTTTAGGCCCTAGCAGATGTTGCATGTGCTATAAAAACAATGAAACAATTGATCATTTGTTACTAGGATGTAATTATGCTTCAATATGTTGGGATTGGATTCAAGGTATCTTAGGGTGGAATGGACCAAGACCTGTGAAATTTGAGGATTGGATGAGTACCTGGCCACATGGAAGGAAGGATACAATATGGTCAGAAACATGGTTGGCTGCACCATCTATGATTGTCTGGCATCTATGGAAGGAAAGGAACCGGAGAATTTTTCAAGAAAAGAGCATGGAAGAAAAGAACTTAGTAGTTAGTACTAAAAATTGAGGAAGGGATGTGCAAGCTACTAAATGCAAGGAACATGATAAAACCTGGTACATCTTTCACTAATTGGGATGAGGCTTTGCAGAAAAAATGGGGTCAACTGAGAAGGCCCAAGGGTCAACTCAAAGGAAAATCTAAAACTAGAAAAGACGCCAAATGGAAAGGCTCGGAACAGGGTTGGTATAAGCTTAACTTTGATGGCGCTGCCAAAGGCAACCCTGGGGCAGCAAGAGCAAGTTGCATTATAAGGAATAACCAAGGACAATGCGTTTGGGCCCTATCAAGAAAGATTGGTACTGCTACCAATAATGAATCAGAAATGGAAGCTTTGGCTCTAGGGTTACATCTATGCACAGACAAAGGCATTAAGCATGTGGAAATAGAAGGTGATTCTTTGCTATGCTTACACGCAGTCATAAAGGACACCCCTAATTGGAAATTGAAAAGCTAGGTAAAGAAAATTTGGGAAGAGCTAGTGAAATTAGATGATTTCAAGATTATGCACGTCTATAGAGAAGCAAATGCAGTGGCTGACCTATTGGCCAACTTTGGGGTTAGACAAAAAGAGGATATCATTTTGGATGAGAACATAGACAAATGAGAAGGACTGGCTGACATTTTGCAAAAAGATCAAAGAGAAAAATCTGCAACCATAGAAAATGACCCAGGGTAGAAAGGTGCAGAGAGGGACTACCTTATAAACATTGTTCATAAGGGCTAGGTGATTCTAGTAGTCTTGGCCTTAAGTTCAGTATTTGAATCATTTTAGTACCCAAACTTTGACCTATTAGGTTTCTGCATTTTGAATCATTTTAGTACCCAAACTTTGTCCTATCAGGTTTCCCAATGAAGTTACCTAGATAACTCAAATAATCACCATGGATAGCGGGTTCAGACCAACAGATTTTTGAATCAAAGTGCTCCCTTACCTAGAGTAGCATTACCTGCTCCTTTCATGCTCTTAAAAATTGTGTTGTTGTTCTATACCTAGTGCTTTCAACTTGTTTTCTACTTTTGGTGCATACTAATGCCTTTAACATTGAAACTCCCTTCTGGCTTTCAAATGGATTTAATGGTTATACTGAACCTCTTGGAACAGGTGAACCTATGAAAGCTCTCTTTACTGTTGTAACTCAAACAACCGGCTCCCTAACATTCAATCTTCCTTCATGCTTTCAAATGGGTTTAATAGGTATACGGATCCTTTTTGAACGGGTGAACCTATGAAAGCTTCCTATATTGCTGTAACTCAAACAACCTGCTCCCTATACTGCTGTAACTCAAACAGCCTGCTCCCTACACTGATGTAACTCAAGCAGTCTGTACTGGGGTTTGAACTTGAACTAGTAACAAACTGTAATTGTAAATTTGCAGTAGAAAACAAAGCAGCTATGTGCCGCATGGCTTAACCCGGGGGCTTAACTTGGTTACATCCAATTTTTAGCTGAAATACAAAGTAATTTCGCATTAGAATTCAAGGGAATGTTCTCAACCAATGACAAATGCTATTAAAATAGAATATCATTCTCCAACATAAGCAAACCTATCATACAAGTTCAGAAGCATTTTTGAAAGTTTCACATCCCAAATTCTGGCATTTAGCAAAAAATTCAAAGTATTTTAGTGAACAGATATTTACTTTGTCCTATCAAGCACAAAGAAAATTTGTGAATAGTTAAACAATGGTGGCCTTAGAAAATATCATATTTTATTATCTTGAACTTGGACCGTCTCAAAATTTGCAAAATTTTTACAAAATACAGATAAGCACTCAAATCTGGGCCTTTGCAAATCTACAATTTTCATCTACTTTTACTCTCTTTTTTCACTCAACAGTGGAACGTCACTTCCTTGACTAAGGCTTCCAAATATAAATCATCAAACCTTCTCATCGAAGCGAAACTACTTTTTTCGCTTGGATTTTTTTTTACCATAACAAATTTAGCTTATCTTTTTTGTGGGCAGCATCCCGTTGTGCTCCTGCAATCTAGAATCGCTTCTGAAATCCATAAGTTGCCCTAGATTGGAAGCAGTGACACCAACAGGCCGCGCCCAATGGGTCGGAAATGACAAGCTGAAAGTGGTCGGACGTTGATGCTGAGCTAGATCCTATTGGCGTGGGTTACAAACCCCCAATTGAGCCGCCTGTAAACCTCTCATGGGCTCTCTCCCTCTGGGCGGTAGGAAATTCTTAGCTAATATCTTCTTCTCTGCTTTGAATGTTAATTGGATGCTCGCTTTAAGTACCCCCAAACAGCTTTGTTTTGGATCCTCGAACATGCCAAAACTCTGGAGCATCCATTTTCTGATACCCCTCCCTTTTCTTTGGCAAGTGCTTGCATCGAACAACACAATATGTTGGAGTCATCGAGACTGGAAAATATCACCATGAATGGAGTCTCTGAGATAATTTTTTTCCTGGCTGGCGCACTCTCAAATTCATTTTTGTGCATCTCCCTGAGTAGCGTCATTTTGGTCTAGGAAATGGTGTAGTGATTATCTCCTGGTCTGGCTCGATCCTCAAAAAACGTCTTTTCACCTTGTAAGGTAGAGGCGGAGTCTTTCATCTCATCGGACTTGAAACTTCCCATCACCCACTTGGCCTATACAATTGTCCCTCTTTGACGCCTTTCTGCGAAGGAGCATAGAGATATCAGAATCAACACAAGGCATAGAAATCTCTCAATCAAAGAAAGATCTGGAATGGCCAATGACAAATGGCGAAATCAAAATGCATTGAAAGTATTTGGACACGTTGATGTTGCACCAGAGGAATCACACGACAACCAAACATAATGGGCACTTCACATTTCAGGATGCATAAATTATCTTATTTCATTTATTATTTTATGGGAGTTACCCCCACATGGTAACAACTTACCTTACCAAAAAAAAAAAAACTAGTAAAAATACAAAATGAGTATTAACAAATTAAATACCATTATAAATCCTAAAAGATATAAAAATAAAAAGAAAGAAGAAAAACTAATATAAAAACAATAATAATAAATATATTACAAATTTGTATTGAACTAATAATAATAAATATGTTAGCCTACACTATCTCCAGCACCATCACATAAGACAAAGGAAAGAGATGGGCCTATTAAGGCAATGCAAATAAACATAATTAATACCAAAGTGAAGAAGCGATTGCGGAATTAAAATCGTTTGAGTAAAAGCAGCAATAAAGTCATTAAGAAAAGACACGGCCATTCAAAGAAGCCCACGGTTTGGGAAAGGGCATGAACCTCCACCAAATCGTGGAGTATTTAAATGATTAGACTTGAACATTTAAGAGGCATCGAAGGGGGGAATACATGGGGGAGTTTAGGCAGATATAAAAGTGGAAAGTTATCAGAAATAAGATCTGCATTCAGATCAGCAATAACATGAGTGTAATATGATTTGGACAGCAGATTAAGAAATTAAGAAGCAGATAAAAAAAGATATATACAGATATACATGTAACACGTATAAGAATACATATATAAATATATAAATAAATTCACATAGATAATTAGGGGAAAAAGAGGAAAGAAAGGAATCATGGTAAAGGAAAAGAGAAGACGTATAGATCAGAATACTTGGAGATCGCAGCAATCAGGTGAGGGTTTTTCTCCCCACTTAGCCATTAGATTTCTAGCGTCCAGATGGATGTTGTGATAATTGGTTTCTAATAATAATCGCATATATATATGGATGAGTAGACCCTGTGAATCCTGTTCCCTGTGTAACCAATAACTTCTAAGCCCGCTCAGCTTACTGCATTTCCTTTATCCCAAGAGCCAATAAACCCCAGTTTGTAAACTCGATCTGAAGCATCAAACACAATCTAAATGAACCCAGCATTGAGATAATCACAAGTTCCATTCTGATCTGGCCTGAGTACCTCGCCTTGCAACTGTTATTTGTCTCCATTAGTAGCTGTGAATGCCATCCTAATTTGTACCAAGATTCCTTGCCTAGCTTTAAATGCTACTGTTTAATCATATGATATTTCCTTATGCTGCAGATATATCTATGTGTATTCATTAACTTTGATGTGTATAAATGATTATTGTGCTTACTTTGGCTACTAATACTGAAGATTCTTTAATACCATTACTACAAATAATCTAGTAATTAGATTATAGTTCCTTTATTATGATTATTGCATTTATAATGATCTATGAGATAAATTGTCATGAATCAATAAGTGTATACATTCTGTGAGATCAAAGATTGTCTTCTAAGTGCTTGTAAACCTACTAGGGAGGAAGGGCCTAAGAAAAGTGGTGCCTAAAAATCCCACTCAAGTCCGCCCCTAGGACCCAAAGCAGGGATGAGCCATGGAAGGGTGGCAAGTCCACTTAAGGTTCCGCCCAATCCCAAGGCATGGGTTGGGCCATGGAGGGGTGGGGGTCCCACCCAAGATCCGCTGCGGCCATGGAGGGGTGGTAGGCCTAGGCCACTTATAAGCTCCGCTGGCTTCCCTTAGTAGGCCATGTGTTTTCCGAGGTAATGTCATGGGTGGAGAAAGCAGATACAAGCCACCTAGAGGGGAAGGTTGTAGGTTACAATACCTTGAACTTAGCCAAGGACTTCGGGCGGATCTACCCCTATGGGTAGAGAAAGCAGGTACAAGTCGCTAAGAAGGGAGGGTTGTAGTTTACAACCTTTGTGCTAGGCAAAAGGGCTTCGGGCAAATCCACTCATGCCACTCCTTTTGTGTCTTAATGATTGCATTTATGATTATGCTTGTATTTGGATACCTAGATATCAATGCTAATGAACATATGTATATGTGGGAATATTGCTCAATTTGTGGATGCAAGTGGTTTGCCAAGAATAACCCATCTTAGAGTTATCCAATTGACCAACCCTAGCCCTAAGCAAGCAAGTTCCAAAGACAGGACCAGGTAAGGGACATTACAGACAAAAGGCCCAAAAGATACAAAATCATAAGTGAAAGTGTAATGATAACATACATTTCTTACAACTGCATTGCTCTCATTTGGCGTATGCTTGATTTCACTTTACAACCATATACAATAATATTTTTGCTCATTCCACAACTGTATACTCTCATTTTATAATTGTCTACTCTCCTACAGCTGTATGCAGTCATAGAATTGCCCATTGATGAAAACGGTAACTATATATTGTCATTCAGCAAGGCTACATTTTCATTCCATAGTTGTATGTGGTCATTCAAAAGTGTTGTCCCCTGATTTTGCAAAGCCAAAATTGGACAACCTATACGAATTTTTTACTAAAAATTCTTATTCTTGGTTCATCTAATGCACGTTCCTTGTGAGGAAATTGTGCCTTGTTTTTTCTGTTAGGCTTTGGGTCATTTGGGTTATTTTCATTTTCATTTCTTGTGCATTTTCTTCTTATTCGCATGTCTTTCTTTCTTCTAATCGGGTTTTGAACGTCTGGTTGCAAGTATGGGGTTCTTGGCTCAAGTATGCAAATTCCATTTAACTTGTAATCAGCTCCCTCAAAACCCGATTTTCTTCTTGGGTCACCTTTTTATGTGTTTTGTTTTTTACTTGTAAGTCGGGCCTCAAAACCCGAATTGCAAGTCAGCTTGCTTTTCCACTTTAAAAATTCGTTTCACTTGCAAGTCGGGTCTTGAGGCCCAACTTACAAGTTGAGCGTCCCTTTTTTATAAGTTAATCTTTTATTTCGCTTGCAAGTCAAGTTTTGAGGCCCGACTTACAAGCTGGGCGTTAATTTTCAAAGACATTTCATATGTTACTTGCAAATCGGGTCTTAAGGCCCGACTTGCAAGTTGAGGACTTTTATAAAATTCCTTTTTTTTTTAACATGTAACTTATATATCGGGTCTTCAAGCCCGAACTACAAGTGGAATGCTAAATGCACATTTTTGACTTGAAACCGCGCCTGGGGGACCCGACTTCATGCCTGCGCGTGAAGACTTCTTCTAAACTGATATACGTAATGCTTATTTGAAGTTTGATTCTCTCCTGTAAGTGATTTGTTTACTTACAATCACCTTCAAGAGACTCAATCTGAGCTTACTCAGCCGTGCGGTTGCTCTTTTCCTATAAGTGAAGACTTCTTCTGAACTGATATACGTAATGCTTATTTGAAGTTTGATTCTCTCTTGTAAGTGATTTGTTTACTTATAATCACCTTCAAGAGACTCAATCTGAGCTTACTCAGCCGTGCGGTTGCTCTTCATGATATTTTTGACTTTGTCTTCATTATTCTCCCCCTCTTGCACGATTTCCTCCATTTGCTTCTACGTTTTTTGTGGAGAGAAGTTAATAATGAGCTGATTGTGCTTTGAAAGGAGTCTTTGTTTCTCTCTTTCTATAAAGAGTTGGTTCCTATCAAGGGCTCTTGTTTTGTATTTTCAGTTGTGCGTTTTTCCTCCTCAAGGTATGTTTTTCTTTTTTTTAGTCTTAGTTTTTGTTTTATTTTCTATTATCTTCTTTTTGGTTTCTTCTTCATTCTATGTTCTTGGTACATTTTCGAAATGCATTCAAGGGATGAGTTTTCGTTATTTGCTTACTTGCAATCGGGTCCCCAAGACCCGAGTGCAAGTAAGCATACATTCAAAGGTTTTCAAAAATGCTTTTATTCACCTTCATTTCACTTGCAAATCCATCCAAGCACTTTTCCATTCATCGTATCATGCTCCCATGACTTGCAATCAGGTCTTCAAGACCCGATTGCAAGTGCACATTGACAAAACTCCATTTCACTTGCAATCGGGTTCTCAAGACCCGATTACAAGTCGAACTTGTAGATAGCTTCTCTAGATCCGATTTTTCTCCCATCGCTGTCTTAAGCACATTCGTGAAGCATCTTCAAGATTTGATGAATATTATAAGTTCAAAACTCAAGCAAGTCTTGTTGGGTTTGTTGGTTTACAAGATTTTGGTATCATGGAATCACCTATTGCTGTTGAAGATGTTCTTACACTTTTGAATTTTCATCTTAGTGTTTCAGATTCTTGTTCAATGACAGAAGAACCGGTTTCACCTCCAAACAAGAAGATGAAGGCTAAATATGATAAGTTTTTAAATGAGATTGTTCCTTCCCAAGTGGTTTCTCTCATTGATGAGATTAGAGACACGGAGATCGGACACATTGATATGTCTAAGTTCTTAAAAAGAATGAAAGAGTCATCAACTCATGATATGCAATTGCTTCTTAGAAGTCATATTCATTTGGTTTCTTCATTTCCAGTGGCTACTTTAGAACCAGAATTTGTGCTTGCTTGTGCTGCTCATTTTGATGAAGAAACAAGGACAATCAGGGACGATTATGGGAATGTCATTATAAGTTTGGAGGCTGAAACGATTGATAAAATTTTCAAAGTACCTGCAGCTCCTTTGTATGTTGAGATCACTATGAAGAGTGCAACAAATCAATACAAGCAAAGAAAAGCATATTGCAATAGACACATGAGTGCTAAATGGTTGAAGACTCCCCGGACTTGCTTTTCCAGGTGGCCCAAATTGCACCACTTCGATTTCATTGAAGAGATAGGTGATATAATTACGTACTCAGCAAGTTAGCAGGTTTGAAATTTTCTAATGTGTTTGAGACCTGGATGTATAAGTACATCGTGGTTATGAGAAAGGGCAGTCTCATATTTTCTAGGAAGAATTGATCAGTGATAACTTGTGTAGACAATTAGCACAGGTTCATACTACTTACACCTTTTATATGAATTCATTCTTGGTGTATATTGCTGCATCGCTTAGACAATTTCCTGGCCTTTCTACCAGAGGCAATAGATCATTGGTACCGGTATGGGAATATTATGATCAGCTCACTCTGAGACCCAGCAAGCTTCATTACAAGAGGATGCAGGATGTTTTCTTCAATCACTTCATGTGTCTCTTTGACGAATCACTCAAAAATAGAAGAGTCTTTGAAGCAGCTTGGAAAAAAGTAAATGAATATGGTTGTTTGTTTCTACAGTTTCCCACTTTCACTTACAAGAGAGTTGGATGTTTTGAGGGACAGCCATATATGTTACCTCGATGTCCTACTGACAGAATTCTTCTGATGGAGTTGGCAAGGCAATTGATGGCGGTTCATGCCGTACAACTTGCTAGTCACAAATTGGGTATTACTATCTCTTCACATAATCCATTGCAGATTGGTCGGTATTCTATAAACTCATCTCAAAGAGCTAAAGCTATGGATGCTGAGCTTCAAGAAATCAAGCTGAAGAAGTTCATTGCAAGGGAAGATTTTGACAACCGTGGAATGAAAGATAAAATTAAGAGAGCCTTTGCCCATGTTCATCACCTTGAAGATATCTGGGTAGATCTTCATACTAAAGAGGATGTGAGAAGAATGGATTACAGCAGGCTTACTTTGGAACAAATTGTGGATCTTAATTTAACCAGGATTCCTAAAGGGATGATAGATGATGGAGAAATCCTAGATCCAAAGTATATTGAACAAAGAGTTGCAGAAGCCCCTCTCCCCTCCCCACAATGGTCAAAAAATGAATGTGACTCTATCATTGATCGTTTTCAGCCTATCCTCGCTAATACCAATGCCTGGTTGAAGGATAATAATGTCAAAACTATTAAGATCGAAGGTGAAGCAGAGCATGATTTGGCTGGTCCAGTTGGGCAAAGGTCTAAAATCTGAGATAAATCTAAAGAAGGTGCTTCTTCTTCTAGCACAAGAATCAAGTTAAGGGTTAGCAAAGCTTTGGTAATTCCTCCATTGGAAGTGTCGGCAAAAGGAAAAGAGACTTCACAGGTATAGGTACATGTCCTTAATGATGAGGATAATACTTACGAAGCAAATACAGCAGAATCACCTCCTTCAGCAGTCTCAGACTCTCCTCATGCAGTTATTCCTCAGATACCCATGGATATTGATACAGATGTAGATTATTTCTCCACTGTGTTTGTTGATCCTTTGGAACCTAGTATGACTGCTGCTGTAAGTGTGGAGATTCCTATTGAAACTTCTCATGAAGATTTGGAGGGAATCTTTGATGATAATCCTTCTTATGTAGCTATGTCCAACATTCCTTTCTTTGAGATTGATACTTCTACCTTGAATTTTGAAAAGTTTATGATAGATACAAATCATGTGTTTCCAGTTGAGCAAAGACCCATTGCAATTCAGACTGATACTTCTCCAAAGGTAACAACTGTTATGGAAAGAACTGGAATTTTCTAACTTAACATTAATATGAAAAGAAGGTTACAATATATAGAAAAGACAAGCAACTGTAGACATTAAATGTCTAACAGCCGACCACTGTAGCAACAGTAGAAAACCGATTACTGTAGCAACAGTAAAAGACAAAACAAAACATTACAATATGACCATTAATAAGTAGATAATATATTATTCTAACAACTACTATGGTACAAGTAGAGCCTGTTTCTTCAAAAACCACAGTTGTTGTTTCTAATATGAGTACATTAGAATTACCCCCATGGCTGAGTTCAATTATGCCTAAAATAAAGAAGCAGGAAATTTCTCCTGATGTGTTTGATTTTCAGCAATTTGCAAAACCTAAATCTAGGGTTGCAAAGAAGGCAAAGAAAGTCTCACGGGTAGTGATTGGTGAAGATAAAATAAAGTATGAAGAAATAGTTGAGCCATTGGTTGAAAAGCCACTGAAGAGATGTAGTTGTCAAATTACAGGCTTACCAGAGTTGAGCTTGGGAAGCCACAGATTCAGTAGCCTCATTGGTACAAAGATATGACGAATTGTTGACAAAAAAGAATGAGCTCAAAGAGAAGAATTCACAGCTCATCGCAATAATTCAAAAAATAAAAAACACTTCAGAGCGAGTTAATCCATTAACTTCTTTTACCTTTGAAGAATCAGTCAGGCAATTGGAAAGGATTGCACAAAAGGCTAAAGCAATTGATTCTTGAGTAGCTCAACTAATTGATCTAGGTACACCGATAATTGGGAAGACATTACATATTTTGAGTACCCTCAGGACAGCAAAAGATAAAATGAATCAGACTTTGGAAACTTTCAAGCGAAGTCTGACTTTTCTTGAAAAGGATTTGAAAATCTGGCATGAGATGGATCAATTTAAACTGGAAATTCTAAGCAGCAATTCCATAATTTCAAGCAAAGAAAAATATGTAGAGTTTGAAGAACTTCTGACAAATAAGTCATTAGTTGTTGAAGACCTCATTAAAGACGTTCCAGCTACACTTGAAATGAATGTTGAAGTAGAGCAGGACATACTTGCTAGTTTTGAGAAGATGTCTTGCAGGATTCTAAATCATGAGGGAGAGTTACTTGCAGCTAATGTAATTACTACTGAGATTGCAACAAATCTGCGCCAAGAGTTGGAATCGGAACAGTTTACTATGGATCCAATCCATAAGTTTGTTAATCATCGAATGATCTTGGATAAAATGCAAACCAGTTTTGAAGAACACAGAGAGGCAACAGTTAGATATTATGATGTGATTGTTAAGACTGTTGCGGTTGCCAGGAATACACTAGGCCATGATCCTAGTTTCAAGCAATTATCAGCAAATTTCAGTCTTTCAAAGCTAGGACTGAAATGAAATAAAAGTGTCTTATGATACTCTTTCTTTACTTTATGTATTTTGTTTTCGACAAGTTATATGTAAAAACAAATTTTGCAATTACAAGTGTTCATCTCACTTGTATTTTTGTAAAATGTAATTACATACGATAGCATTACAGGTCAAAATTACAATAGGACTTGTAATGCTGAATAAGTCAATTGCAGTTAGTTAGTAGTTGAGAGAATTTCTCAAGTTAGTTGGGATCCTCCCACTTTTTTCTTTAGACCTCTCTCCTATAAATACTTGAGGGGGTCTATTGTAATGATCATCTTTTTGGCAATAGAGAAAACTCTGCAGAAATTTACAGCAAAGAGACTTTGTGCTTTGTGTGTGTGAACTTAACTTTCAAGTGGTATAAGGAAGGCATCAAGATTTCAGACTTTGTGTTGAATCTTGTTGCATTTCATTACTGTGTTCTTATGTCATGGTAATGTAATTTTTTGAATTCTTCTTGAGAGGTTGTGGAGTTATTGTGAAAAGACTTTAATCTGATTTCTTGCAGTCTTTGTGCTTCAAGTTCAAAAGGTTAAATTAAATTGATTTACAGTTAGGAATTGTGACTCACGAGTGCATTATATTTACAGACTTTGTGCTGTTATATGTTGCCTCATAGTATTATTTTGAAAAGGTAGATAGGATTTCTAATTCTCAAGACTTTGTGCTTGGAGATTGCTTTCTTGTCCCGGAGGAGCAACGGAGGACTTTGTGCTGTCGTGGAAACTTTGCTTCTTTCTTTACTTCATTAATCATATATGCTTTCAATTGTGATTCTTGTCTGAAATAAGAGAAAAGGATAAATTGTCTTTTCTAAAAAAAAGAGAACAAGACAAGAGTTTCACTCAGGTTTGGAATAGATTTGTAGCTAGAATTAATTTCTGATTGATAAAATAGAAAGCGAAGGGGGAGCCTTCCCTTTGAAAATAGGAGAGTTTATCTCACGTACTGTGGCTGAAACCACAATTTTGTATGCTCTCCCAAGTATACAAAATTTTCAACCAACAAAAAGCTGTTATTTTTTTTCCATAGTTGCAAAAACCTGACTGTAGATGACTCTTTTTTAAAACACTAATGTCATGTCCCTTTTCCCGCCAATAATCTTGCTATTATCATTATTTAAAAAAGTGTTTTTCAATACTAATATTATATAATAAATATAAAATAAATTAAAGCAAAATTCAAAAAATTTAAAAGTGGTGCTCAAATTGTGCCATGGGACCTCTTTCAAATAAATAAATAATAAAATAACATGAAATGTTCAAAATTAAAAGTTGGCACCCAATTTTGGGGCCTTGAACCTTTTCTACCCGGCTGGTATAAGTTGATCAATGAAGTCTTTTGGAGAAGATGAACAGGATTTTGATGAGTATTCCATTTGTGCTGTGCAAGAAGGACAAAAACCCTCAATTGCACCTTCAAGGTTAGTACAAAAACCCTACCTGTGTTCTTGGCAAATCCGAACTATGCTTTGCAGTTTGGGCTAATGTTTGTGATCTCATTTTTACTTTTAGCCTTCAGGAGTACAGGTGCCGAGGGGGATCAGAAATGTAATCAAGCGCTACCTGTGCAAAAGTCCATTATCATTCTGAGGGAATCATACCATTTTTAGAGGGCACCAAAGAGGAGAGTCTGTAAGGAGCTGATTGAACACAGATTCTATTCCAGATTGTTGCAACCTTCATACCATCAGATCTGAAGAGAAATTCACCAAATGGAGGGCGAGATTACAGTAAGGAAAGGCACTGCAATTGCTCCTAAATTCAATTTGTCTAGCCCTGATCCAGATTGCTAGAAGTTACCAGGCACAGCTGCCATTGGACTATAATTCAGACTCTCCATCCTTGGATCAATTCGCCACTCAGGACAGTCTGTGGGCAGAGGAAGAAGAATACAGCAGCCGCTTGCATGCATATGGGTTGCTGTTCCAAAACTGGACCAAAGTACTGGAAATCTGCAGTCATTTATTTCAGATCTGGGCTGTGTACCAATGTCTACAATCACCCAAATTCAGATCTGGGCTGTGTACCAATGTCTACAATCACCCAAATTCAGATCTGGGCACTCTTGCACCTCCTAAAAGGCAAACAGGTTGTTTGTGAGTAATATCAAGTTTCATGTATGTAGGGTTTAGTTCTGATTTGAATACAGTTTGCTGGTAAATGTAAATTTGACTTCACAAACCCTTAGGGTTGCACTCAGACTTGCTTACTGCATGATTGAATCAAACTTGCCATGTGTTATAGCAACAGAAATTACATATGTTTGGTTTCAGGCTTGGTTCAGACTCTCAACTTCAGAGCATTGTGAACTGTTAATTCTATCACTGAATGTTGGTTTACTCATCTCCTAACAGAAAGAATATAGCAGAATTAATTCCCACAATGATAATTATAACAGTCAGGTTATAGGGAACACTGCAGCTAAAAATGAGACACATCTCCAATTTTTGGGGATGTGCCACTGACTTCGCTAGAGAAGATGGGACAGCCAGGGGACGGCCCCTGCTGTCCCCATATCCCCAAGATAGCAATGGAGCCGGAAACGCAAGGCTGAGGAATGAGGATGCATCCCAGTGTATCTATGCAATAATATGATCCATATTGAAGGTTCAATGATTTAAACCATTCGGTTGCACCTCCAAATCAAAACTTGCAAATTTATACCAACCCATTCCCTAGCCATGCTAACAATGCAAAGCCACAAGATTTAATTGTCATGGACCATGATACTTTAGATGATCATTATATTGATTCACAAACTACATTGCATGCGGATGCTTTTGTGGGAATGATGTATTCTTAAGATACATCTTCATTCTCACATAGCATTCCATTGATCACATTTTCTAATGAGGAGATCACACAAAATAATCATTATGGTCCATTAAATGTGATAGGCAAAATACAAGATAACATCATTGTCGATATCCTTTTAGATGCTACAAATCAATATAACATATGCACTGAGAAGCTCTTAGTTTCTAAACATTTGAAGCCAAATTCTTATGCCCATTCAGGGGTATCCTTAAAGATGACTAAAGGATTATTGATTCACACTTTGGGTTGTTCTATTTTACCTCATAAGGTTGGACCTAAGGAAGTATAGATATTATGCCATGTTATTCTTGCTTCAAATAGATTTCCAGTATTACTTGGTAGACCTTGGTTGGAACACTTGGGAGTTGCATCTTTTGTTGTACATCAACGTGTCAAAGTTGTTCATGAAGGTAGATTTGTAAGATTACATGAAATTTGTATGAGGCTCTTGCGGAATTGAGCCATTTCAATTTGGATAATTATACTCCTATTCACAAGGAGCCTCCATATGAAAGTGAAAAGGATCTTTATGAGCTGTATCAAAGATAATTAAGAGCACAAAAGGCACAAAAAGAACAAATGACAGTAACTGGTCAAGCTAGGTATACTTCATCATTTATTGCACCAAAAAGGGATAAAAAACCAATTTTGCAACATCCATTGTTTTAGTGGTGCAACAAATGCCAATTTTTCCACGCAACCACCTCATTAATACAACAAACGTGGGTAAAGAAAGAAGCACTTAATATTCCACCTATTGATGGTGTGTTTACAAAGAGTATAAATTCTTATCAAGAAGAACAAATGTGATTGAAAAAACAAGTGATGTAATGAAAGAGGAGGAATATGATGCAACGTTTTGGGAAAAGGATGACCTCTTAGAGGCAAATCTTGCTAGCTATGTGCCATTAGACATTGAGCACTCCCATATCTATATATCTATGATTTTCATTTTCATTTGATCTCTTACATGTGTTCCTATATTTTGGCCTTCTTGATTATGCCTTGTTTATTGTGTTTCCATATTCTCATTCCATCTTCTATATTAAGCTTCCTACTTTGATTCCCCACTTGGGGGTCATCTTCCTTGTGTCATTTTTTTGTTTAGCAATTATCCTCACTTTATGTGCTGCTTTTATATTTTCTTACATTCCTTTGTTCACTTTTATGTTTTTAGAAATACTTTGTTTTTGGTTCACCACTTTGGGTCATTCACTTATTCGTTGTTTACATGTTACAATGATCTTATGTTCTCATGACCCATGACATTTCTATACATTTATAATGCCTTCCTTTACCTTGACCACTATGCTTTTTGTGCTTATCTTTATCACAACCTATGCTTACTTCTAATTAGGCATACCCACTTATAACTCCATGTTAATCACTTTATGTTTATCATCAAATCATGCCTAAGTTTTCATGCTTATGCTACTATGCGTTATGATCTTTATCATGTTTTTTCTTATGATCACACAGTTGAGACCTATGCCATTACATATCTTATCCATCCCATTGATACTCTCATGATCCTTATCTTACCTTTAGTGCCATCTCCATCTTATCATCTTGCCCATACTTTCATGCTCATTTTCTATTTGTCAATGATTACATGCTTAAAAGTCACTTTATAATGCTTATATCCATCCCATTGATATGCTTACATAGTTCTTATCTAGCCTCAGTGCCATCTTTATTTTATAATTTGCCTATTGGAGGCAACACTATGAATTGATGCTCATCTCCAATTTGCGATTTTACATGATGGCACATCTTTACATGCTATACATGCTTACATCTTATTCGATTATCTTATGTTTTTATCATTATCATTATCATGTATCACTTTTCCCTCTCCTCTAATTCCTTGCATACTTCGTAAAGTTCGTATGTAACCAATTGAAGGGGGCAATATAATATAACTAACACTTTTTATGGTCACAATTTCAAGTTGTGTCTTGTATCCAAACAGTGCTTGATCACATTGCACACCCACATCACACAAAAATCTATCACATCATTACGTTGTGTGCAAGTCATATCCCAATACCTGGCAGCATCATGCAAATCTTTACCATACACATCATCACATGGAGGTTTGATCACATTGCCACACTACATGGAGCCTTATCACATGGCCCCATATTGCATTACCGCATTGCACAGACCCATATTTTCATATCACTTTCCATATAGGCAGAATTTTCTATCCCTTCTTTCTACTTTCATTTTTCACATACAGTTGAAGCAACTTGTAATTAGTGCTTGTTTCAATGATGTTGTAGACGCTACTCATTGCATACTTTTGTTTTGCAGGTTTCAATGGAGCTTTGATACCAAGAAAAATTCAAGAATGATCCATTACCTTATACAAATCAAAAAAAAATTATGAGTGTTCAAATATTTATTTTTCATGTTGGTTAAGAATGTTCAATGAAATGTTCCCTTCCTGAGTAGTTGTCAAGGGTGACCGTTAGCCTATTCCTCGGGGCTCCCATAGGCTAATGAGATGGGATTAGGGGACTCCTCGGGACCTTGGTGACCAGCAGTTCAGCTTATGTGGCATTTATGGGTGTTGATTTGAGCTCAGTATGTTAGGAGATTCCCATTGACACTTTTTGGAGCGTTTTCAGACACTTAGTCCTTTTTACTATTTTTAGTAAGTGACAGCTTGGGCAGCATCTTGGTCAGTTTGGCAGTGTTTCCACTTAGGGTTGGTTGGTGGATGCATTTAATAATGATTTGGTGATAAATTATTAAGGGATGTTATTTTATTTTATTTTATTTAATGCTAATGTTATAAAGTTAAATTAAAGATTTAACTCAGTGTTATTTAAATTATTATAAAGTGACTTTTAAAAGTGGACGTCAAGTGGGAGATAAAGGAAATACTAAAAATGCATTTAATGTGATGTTAAAAAGAGATGCCTACAGGGGAGACATAAGGGGATTTTAATTGAAAAAACTAAATGTTTTCCCAAGTTGGGAATGGGATTTGGAGGAGACAAATAAAAGAGGTGAGAGGTTTTTGAGCTTATTTTGCACTATGCAGGATTTTGGAAAAAACAGCTTATTGCTGGTTGACATTGTCTTCCAAGGGCTTTGTGAGGACGGAAACCTTCATAAAGGACATCAACTACGAGAGTGGAAGATCTTTCCTAGCTGGTTGCAGGTGGTTTCATCCAGAAATCACACAGGAGCTTATTTGATACCGATTTTCAGTTTGTTGCCAGATTTTGAAGGAGGAATTTGTTGTTTGTGGGCAAAGGATGAGACAGCGAAGCAGAAGACCATTCAAATCAGATTTATTTATTTTATTTGCTGGCCATACAGCTTGTGGAGGAGGGCATGGACTCCCTAGGGCAAAACAC
Source organism: Sequoiadendron giganteum (assembly GCA_007115665.2). Lineage (NCBI taxonomy): Eukaryota > Viridiplantae > Streptophyta > Pinopsida > Cupressales > Cupressaceae > Sequoiadendron > Sequoiadendron giganteum. Next base: position 643,522,897 of record CM021101.1, on the reverse strand, counting down.
CTAGGGTTTGAAGCTGGTTTTGGTGACAACTGAGGCGCCCTAGCATACTTATCACATTGCATAGAGTTTGGGGTTGAGGAGCTGAAGATTTAGAGGGGTTTGAAGTCATTTTTTTAGGCCTAATTTGCTGTTCACAGTCAAGTTTCAGACCTAGGTATGCTTGTAATGTCATTTTGAGACTATTTAGCCATCTGAATATTGTTGAAATAATTATTATATGGTTGTACAAACTCTGTAATACTTCTGAGATTTATTTCCAACTTGTGGGTATTTCGAAATTGTTTAAGTTTCATGTGTATTTCCTTGCAATTTTTTTCTGTTTGGTGCAATTATCATTTATCATCAATACTCAAACTCAAACTTCAGAAAAAACACAAAAAAAAGTAGGGTGCATATTACATTGAAATAATTTGAAATGCATGCTCATGTTAGATTCACACACATGTCAAAGTGGAGGCAAAATGTAATGGTGAAATTAGCATGCCTATGCCATTTCCCATTTAGTTTTGTACCCCCTCGGTGGAATGTCTTAATGCAATGGCATATCAACAAATGGCATCCTCTTGTGCTAGGTTTAACCCATGCCCTAATCCCTATCCGTCTTTATTTACCCAAGTTTACACGAACTCCTATACACTGCCTCAATTATTGTTTGAAAAGTCTATTTATCCACATTACTCAAGTTAAATTTGGCCTTTGCTTGTAGCCATGAAAGCCACACAGCAGCAGCCTTGGAAAATAAATCTTTGATGTATCTAATGCCTCTTTTAAAGAACTTTAGAGAATGTAACCGAGAAATCTCAGCCAATGGTTTGCCTTTACAAAGGGTGGTGGGAGACCACCACAAAGATTGAAGATTGATAGAGAGGCCATTGCAAAAACCACCTTGATTCCACTGAAGCTGCAGCTTAATGGCTTCCCAAGCTTTCAATATACTTTTTGCTGCAAAAAGTTCCTGTAATCTTGATAGGAATGGGAGAACTATCGAGGGAATGAAAATCAAGGCCATTCTATGCAAGTCTCCCATGTAATAAATGCAATTCCTTAAGAGGTTTTTCTAAGCTTCATTGCCATCACAAACCCTCACAATCCATTGAGTCCAATGCACAATTCCTTGTGTATTGGCATCAATAAGCCCTAGGCCACTAGAGTCCTTGGGAAGACAACATAAATCCCATGCCACTCTATGAAATCCCTTGTTGCAATCATAAATGGCCCAGTAATAATCACACAAAAGTTTTTCTACCTTGCAGTAAGACGCCTTACAAGGTAGTCAGCAAGAGGAGCAATAAACATGTGTGGCAATTTACCAACCAATGAAAGCAGCTTGGTGATTCAATTCATCAATGCTTTCTCAACTCTATCAATCACATACTACCAAAGCATAGACGACCAAGCTTGAAAATCAAGGGGAATCACTAGAAATCTGAAGATCTTCCCACGTTCAATTTGCTTCCAACCAAAGGTGTGAAGCCAATACAAAGATGGAATGATAAAGTATCTGTAAAACTAGGCTTTATTCCACTGAATGTAAGAGCTAGAAGCCAAGTAAAAGGTGTCAAGAGGCTTAATTACATGTTTGATGTTGTCTTCATCCTCAAGAAGGGCAAGGAAAGAATCATCAACGAGATGGCCCTTGACAAGCTAGTGGGAATTGTTGCCTTGGAGGGAACTTCATTCAACCCATCTTTGCAAAATGGCGTTGGCAATGAGATAACCAAAGCTTTTAATAGCCAACAGATAAAATGATGGAAAATGAGAGCAGTGATGGCGCGTGAGGGCAGCCTTGACAGATAGATCTAATGAGCCCAAATTGCTTAGATTGGGTGCCATTAACAGTAGGGAAAACAGAAGCATCGGCAAATAATATCTCAACCGACTAGAGGAAGTTGAGCCCAAAGCCAAGGGCAACAAACATCGACAGAATGAAGGGCCATTCAATTGTATCATAGGCTTTGTCAAATTGAATTTTCATAGAGACCTCTTGCTAATTAGACTTCCTAGCCCACTCCATACCACCCAAACAACAATAATGTTGTCTAAGATAAATGTTGACTGCCAAATGATTTTAATTTTTAACTAGTGAAACTGACTTCGGAGTTGGTGATGGTTATGGCTGAAATGTTTGCACCCATTTTTTTAAGGTCTGTCAAAGTTCAAACCCGGACCACTAAAGCAGTAGCGGAGGCATTGATGATCCCGGGAATTAAGTAGTTGGAGCATCCTTAGTCAACTATTGTTTAGATATTTAATATTCGTTAGATTTTTCACCACGTGGAAATCAGCGTGTTACACTGAGAAATACTCCATGAAGTGAAACTTTCAAAACAAAAACTTAAAAATAAAATAAAATTCATCTAATATTTTTTTGGTATTTATCAAAACTAACAGGCCACAACCGGGACCTGGGCTCCATCCCCTAAGGAAATTGAACGCGGCAAATCAGGTGTCCAAACTCGGACAATTTGCCGTTAGACCACATGCACAAATCACTAATATTTAAAGTGTGCTTAATAACATGCCCTGTAAAATTTTAGATTCTATAGCAATCTAAATAGCGTCCAAAGTATTATTTCATCTAATGCTTGATCTATAGTCGTAGTAGGATGATTATTCTTTTCCTCTTCAAAAAAAGAAAACAAACACATTACAGCAAAATGCAGCTCAACCAAAAAGTGCTTAAAAATAAAACTAAGACTAACCTTTCAAAGTCTTCCATAGTCGTCCGGACCTTACTCCTGCCAAAACCCTAGCCGCACGGTCACATGAGACTGCGCTCTCCTGCGCAATAAACACCAGCAGCGCCACCAACACTGCTAGCAAACGCCCCTGCCGCAGCATTGTGGCCAAACAAAGCAAATTCCAAGCTACAAATCCCTGCTTCCAAGAACTAATACTAAATCCTCCGCCTCAAATCAAATCATGAATAAAGAACTTGCGTCACTGCTAAAACCAACCACAAACGTCTCAATGCCACACAGAGACCATCGCATTACAGAGTTTCCGTAGCTTTACAGAGCTTTCATAGCTTTACACAGTTCTCTTATCTTTACACAGTTCTCTTAGCTTTGCACAGTTTTCCTCGGTAATATAACAGTGTTGATTAATTTTTCCCTGTCAATTATTTGTGTGCAGAGATCAACTGGCAACAGACGGAGATTTAAATCTGTGTCGGGGAAAGCTGGAGAAGTGAATAACTTTGCGTTTGGAGTGTTGTGGCGGGCCCGCCCTGCTGGGGTAACAGGCTGGCAGATAATAGCGCGGTGAATGCCCATGAACCAGTTGCCACGTGCGCTGCTGCTACAGGGTAAGGTTGCTGACATGTATGGAAGTGTCGGAAAGAAAGCTCAGGGCCGGCGATGTCCCAATCCGTCGACCGTGCTTTGTGGAGATGTTAAAACGGGAAAGGTCCTGAGAAAATGAAAGTTCTCTGTAGTTTTCAACGGCGCCTTTTTTGCGACATAAGAAAATCGTTTATTTTAAAATGTTTGATAAATTTTCGGAAAGAGTGTAGTTTGACTGATGTTTTTGGCGATACAGTTTATTGGGAGGTGGTTTTCCGGTTACGGAATTTTGTAGGCAGGTAATGTCAGTTTAGGCTTAAATTTGACAGTCGACCCCGTCTGTGAAGTAGAAACTTTTGGAACGGTTATTAATTTGAAATTTGCCCTTCAGATCAAGATTTCTTTTATATAAAAGAATAATTTAATACAAATTTTGAAGGATGTGCAAAATTGTTCTTTATATTAAATTTAATTATATTTTATAATTATTATTATATTATAGGGCCATCAAATTTAAGCTATGTAGAGAGGTGAAGTGAACTGTTTTTTAATTGGAAAGTGTGTTTGGTAGGTATAAGAGAAAAGTGTAAATACCTTTTACCTATTTTTACATTCATTTCTACTTGAGTTGTAAGTATATTCTCTATACGTTTAATTTATTTTATTTCATCAATAAGTTTATTGGAGTGTGTAATTTATCATTGGGATTTGTTGTAATAAAATTAATAAATCATTTTTAGGTTAATTAAATATATATGTATAAATAAAATTTAATTAATATAGATTAATTAGAGTTAAAAATTAATCAATTGAAATGTTATTTATGAAAGATTGTATGAATGGATAGGGCATTTAGTTCAGAGAATAATGATGAAGAATAATATTAATATTGTACAAATCTTATTTCCTAATGATTTGAAAATTGATAGTCTTGATGTGCTCATTTTCTTGAATTCTATGCAGATCCAAATCTTCTAAACGTCAAATTTGAATGACTTGAGATTAATCATGTGTCGTGCAAAAAATATTTCATGCATATAATTATCATGTAATCCGTAAGATCAGTATGGTTGATTGTGAACTTTAGTAACCTACTTTGACCCAATCTCTAATATCTAAATTGTACAAGGACTTGCAATATTTAGAAATACACTTGTATAGTTATCAAGTTGTCAGGATCAAGTTCTCTTTAGTCAACCTCCTTATCAAACCAACTTTATGGCCTTAGGAAAATTTTGGTAGATAGCAAGCAAGCATCCAAGCGGCCTAGATGTAATTTTATTTCTCATATAGATATGGTCATTTAAGCTCCAAGTTAAAATATTCTTAAGATGATTTGTTATTATTTGACTATATAAATTAATTGCAAAAAGTAATATCAATACATAACAAATAATCGCACAAACATATACCAAGTTGGCTTCCAACAACTAGTCGAAAATGGCAAGAGTCTAGATTTTCTTTAAATAAATTTAAATTTGGGTCAGTCCTAAGCATTGTGGGATTGACCTAGGACAAGGAATGCAACATATTAGGATCACGAGTGGATATTAGAAAATCTAAGCTAATAATAGGGTGAATATGTACAAATAGTTGCAAATGTGGGTGGGATAAATTTGAATGTATGGAAATGTGTGTTCAAGGTGGGAATAAATGAGGATGGATAAGGATGAGAAAGTAGCCAAACTTAGCCTAAGAATGCACCACTTATTGTTACATGTAACTATACTAAGACATTTTGTAAAAATGGGCCCAAAACTAAAAAGGGAAAATGCATGGTATGTAAATTTCACCATTAAACTATTTATCATTTTAGAAAGAAGTTCAAGATCTTCCCATTAGGACTTTCTCCTCTTGAACTACATTATGGGTGAGGATCTATTTTCTAGACAAGGCTACATCCATGGACATTGTCTTCAAATTTTAAATATATTTCACTCTTTACTAGGTTGACACATTTAGATAATTTGATTGTTACATGCACCAAGTATCTCAAATCGAGCACCTAGGATCTTGTACTTAAGAACAAGTTCTAAGACTGTGGTAATAATTAAAAATTATTATCAAAAATCATAATTGAAAGGTGTCATACAAGAGGGTATCAAAAGCATTATTTTCATTTTATGTCTCATGTATCTTTAATCATTTTAAATAGACAAAGGGGTTTACTTAACTAGCAAGGAAGATTCATGTTTCCCTTTGCATATAATAAATCCTAGAGGTGTTTTTCAACACCCCATTTTTCGCATACATGGGTAAAAGGAAAGGTGAACAAAAAATGAAGAATATTTCAACAAAGGATATAACCACACAAGAAGGATGTGGCTATGCTACAAGGACAATATCACATGATTATATTCATCCCAAGCACAAAAAAAATTAATATCAATTATCTTCTAATTTTAGCATCATTGTTGTATCAAATTAGAGGTATATTACATCAATTACAACATATTCATCAATTTAGGGATAAAATAATACCACATGAAATAGCTAAACCATTCTTAACTTGTTTTATTATCAATCTCACTAGTTGACTTAAATCCAATTATTTATATAATTTTACAAATTAATTCTTGACACTATATTATTTTTTCAAATTAATATAAGATCATTTATATTGTTAATCATATTCCCAAAAAATGCATTTTGAATTTATATTAGTTCAAGGTTAAGTTGAACAAATAAATACCAACTTCTAAATTAAATGGTTTTTTATATAGTCGTATACATTAGTATAAGGGTGAAAAATGAACACCTTGCACTTTTTTGCCTTTATTTTAGATTAACTTTGATCCATTCATCCAATATGTAATGACTATAGTACAAGTGACATGTTTATGTAAAAAAGGTAGCAATTGGCTAAAGCCTTAATTGAACCTAACTCCACTCATTACAAGGATTTGGATCCAATCTACAAATTCCTCATTCCCTAACCATGATTTTGACCCCTGAACTTTCAATATAGCATTTAATTATGGGCCCAATAAAACCCCTTCCATTTAATTATTATTTGTCAACTTCAACATGAAATATTCAACTATGACATTGAGGTGTCATATAAAAGGGAAAGCCCTAATTTATTGTATCATCAATCCATTTGATCCATCATCAACTAGAATTGTATTGTTTGAGCACATCTAGAACACAATTGGAATATTTGAGTACCATTTAACTTCAACATCTACATTGATAAGAATATAATATGCATCTTGCAAGGCTACTTAAGTTGTTTTTGAACATGTCCAAACCATAAAATTTTATTAAGGAAAACTCCTAGTACATAAAACTCCAAATATGTTGTTAGATACCACCAAGTCTATATGTTAGAGGTGAATAAGTTTTTATGAATAAGGAATTTCAAATCGAAGTACAAAAAAAGAACAAAATACATATATTTAGATTGTAGTGACATATGTAGGGATCAATTTTATAGTTATAAGATTGTGCCAAAGAAAAGATTTAATTATCTAGTATATTATTAGAGAATTAAAGTTTTAGATATGGTCATAAAGCACCAAAATGGATCATTGGTCATGGTCTATAGCAAAATATAGATCCTGGTCACAAATAAAGTTGAGTAGTTGACATTCTTTGCCAATTTTGAAAAGAATATTTGTGTAGTGTTACTATCTCAACTCAATTTTCTAAAGCTATTTTCTTTTCCATATTGACATGTATCCCTATATTGTCTATATAGGAAGCATTTATTTTTCATAATCTAGTGAACCCATCCAATCTTACACCCTTTTGAATTTGGCCCTTACAGTTTATTTTTTATTGTATTTTTAGATTTGAGTGTTTTATAATTTATTATTTATAAATATTATTTGATTATTACTACCTTTCAAGTTTTATATTTTGTGCATGTGTATGACAAGTAATTTCCCTCCTTATCTCCCATTAAGGAATCCTAGATTAAATCCAACAATAGTTGTGACTCAAGAAAAAACTAATATAGTTGAAAATTTTATAGAGAAAGCATGTATCAATGGAGAAGAGACATTTCATCATGATTTCCAAGATATTAATCTAACTACACATATACTTTTGTAGGGTCTTTCACATTTGGGGTTCAATGTTAATCGTACACATTTGGTTGATGTTAATATAAAACTTATTGATTAATAATCCATTTAGATCAAAAGTGCTTGAAGGTATAGGTGAAAGGATAATTTATTTAATTCCTCAAGTGGTTTGTCTCCCTCTTCTTCCTCCTAAGCTTCTTCTTCTTTGGCACTTCCTCCTCATTTCACTCCTCTATATGGTATGCACTATGTTCCTCCTCTTCCCACATCTAACATTCAACCTCTTTTTGTTGTCACTTATTATCTCTTTCCTACCAATTGTATTCATATTGTTTCCATTTATCATTCCTATGCTCGCGCAACTAGTGTTATGTCCACTTCTCTTCCTAATAGTGTTGTCACTACTTATCATGTTTCTCAAGTACTATTATGCCCACTCCTCATGTTGTTTCCATCCCATCCCGTTTCACTATCACAACCTATAAATATATTATATCCCTTCCTTCTCATTTACCCATCCCTAGTGTTCCCATGTCAACTCTTGACACACTTATTCAAATTCTTGATATAATAGAGAATAAATTTCATTTCTTGCTTAGTGAAAATAATAAGGATATATCTATTAGAGCACAACCTAACACACTTTCTTGTGAGATTTTGGTGTATCCAATACTAGTTGGATTTGTAGGTCCTAGATTTGAAATACTATATGTTTAGATTTTGTATGTGAGAATAAGTTATTGCTTAAGTTCTTCCCATGAGCATTAGAAGACTATGCTATTGAATGGGTTTTTTCTCTTCCACATGGATCTATTCACACTTTTTCAAAATTGGTCATTGCTTTAATGAGTCACTTTCACGTGAATATTGGATTAAATACTATTTTATATTTATTTTATTGTCAACAAGGATGTAATGAGTCTATAAATGATTATACCATAAGATTTTAAACATTGTGTGCCAAAATGTAATATAAACTCCCCAATTATAAGCTTCAAAATATATTTACAAATTAGGGTATCATTGGTTATTATGCAACAAAGTGTATATCTTAATAGTCATGCTTCATATATTGATTTATATGCACATGTGAAGAATTTTTAGTTATTTTTGTTAGTAAAACATGCACTTAGCTATGTATCTTCACATACTACTTCCTCATACTCTTAAAATATTCAAAAGAAAAATAGTTTCCAAAAGGGTGGTGAAAAACAAGATAAAAGACCTAATGCTTGGCACATATCTCCTACTTCAAATTTCATTAATTTAAGCCAAAACAATTCAAAAAAATGTAACATTTTGTGAGCCTTTAGATAGTGTGCTTAAAATTTACTTAGTGTGGATATGATACGCATCCTCTCATTGGGTCATTGCATCTTGGGTTATGCCTAAGGGATATGATGAGCATGTATTTTATAACCATCATAAAGTTAATGGACATGATACTTAGTGTTACATGAAATTGAAACATAGTTTGATATAGGATATGATTGAGAATAATATATTTCATATGGAAGGTGTTTATCATGCATGTAATCATTCAATTGCTCCATCCAATAAAATTTAGATATTTCTACAAATCCTTTGCATAAGCATGACCAAGATAATAATTTGGGTTTATATAAGGATAATGAGATTGAAGAGTATGATTATAATGATGGGCATGTTATTTACATAAATGCAAAGAAAAAATTTATATTATGCTTAATGTTATAGGTGTTTATTCTTCTCCTATACCATTGATCACTTTTTAATATGATGAGATTTTTCCAAATAACTATTGTGGACCATTGTATGTTAGAGGTTATTGAATGTCCAGCCATGCAAGGATATAATGGATATAGGTAGAAAACATATAATGTACACACATAGAAGATTCTTTGTTCAATCATCACTTTTAACAATAAGCATGTGCACCTTTAGGGGCTTGTTTAAAAATAACTAATGTTATTTGACTAATACCATGGGATGCATTTTTTACAGGTGGGTCCAAAGGAAGTACTAGTTTTGTATCATATTATTCCTTCCTTAAAATATTTCATATTTCACTTGGGCAGCCATAGAAAGAACAATGTCATGAAATACCATCTATGTTGCATTAATGTCTTAAATATGTTCATAAAGATGAAGTGGTTAAAATTGTTAGAGATCCATATGATCCTTTGCTTGAATTAGGTCATTTTATTATAGAGAAATGTGCCAAAATATTTAAGGAACCTCCATATAATTGTGTGCCTCCATGTAATAATAAAAAATGAAGAGAAAAAATGATAAGAATAATGATTTTATGATAATAGAAGAACCTATAAGAATAAAAAATAAAATGGTGTATATGACTTTATATTCTAGAGAAGATCAAGATACAAGACCTAAAGAACTACAAGTGGCATGTCCTATGAGACGTACCACAATGGTTTTCATATAAAAGTTATGTATGTTAGTATTTTAATTTATTTTTTAAGACAATTCAAACAATAATTGTATGTGAGATAACATGTCTCTTCAAATGATAAGGGGAAGTTGCATGATATTTAAATGAACCCTATGCACTAAGTTATAGATAAAATATAGTAATTAACACTATATAATATTGGGCATTTACAATAATAAAATAATTTATTGCCTTTATTTTCAACTTGTATATGAGCACAAGACTAGTAGCAAGTTTTCGCACAAGTGAGATTTTATAGATTTTGAGAATGAAAGCAGCTAACACTAAATGCAACACCAACACCTTCCTATTAGCTAAAGCAGAGAACAAAAACTTAGTGCACACAATATGTGGAAAGGAATACTTGTCTCAACACAAGGCAACACATAATTCTAAGAACTAAATAGCTAAGTCATAAACAAACATACAACCAAAATGAACAAATAACCACAATAAAAATATTAATTTTACTATGCATTTTCAATCGAATTAATGAAACCATAAGCATAGTAAATACAAACGTAAGAATCATGTATTGAAAAATAATTTTAGTAGCTTTAGTGTAGCATTGATTATCATTAAAATTATCATGCTTTTTGCACTCATTTATAAGGTTGTATTATAGTACCTAATTATGAGGATTTAGGATAATAATTAATTTGTCCCAAAATTTTATTATATTTAAAGAAAACCATATAAATCTTCTCAAAATCAAGAAAAAAAGAACTTCAAAAACTATCCTAAGCAAAGAATAGAACCTCCAAAAAAGTAATTTCCTTCAAAAAGAAACTTTCCAATACTAGCAACTTCCTAAATAGAAGTTGAATGAATCAGGTCCTCTTCGTGATTCTTTAAAATATCAATCTACTAAAATAACAGTATATAAAAATAAATTGTTCATTCTTAACTAGGTAGACTTTGAAACCTTAATCACTAAGCATAGAATCCTTATCATAATTATTTTGAAAGCCCCAAAATATGTTGGAGATGGGAAAAAAAGAACCTCAAACCCTAATAGCACCCTATTAAAAATAGAGGAATGATAATTGATAAAGTTGGGCACACTTTGTAGCAAAATGTATCACTAAAATTGGTAGAAATGACTTGAGAATGCTTATAGGGCCTCACCTACACTAAAACACTAGAAAAAAAAGAGGGGAGTATTCCCCCACCATTTTTGCTAGTCCAAAAGTTGGAAAACATATCTTATACACCCTTTTATACCCTCTCAACCACTAGACTTTGGCAATAATCTCTTAGATGTGCTCCAAGGTTGCATCTACTACCTAAATCAACTCCACCTAATAAAGTGCACATTGGGACACTATTTAACACTTAAAACAAGTTATATATATTGAGGGGTGTGCTTTGACCCTCTTACCACTTGAAAAACTTACCCCATACACCATTTTAGATCCTCTCAACCAATTTTATGTGCTTTAGCCAAATATGAAATATATTTTATGCTTAAACTCTAATTTATATATCATCTAATATATTCAAAAGCTCTTTATTTTTGCTATGCAATGCAACCAGTTAAATATTACATGTATAATGTCTAAGAACACTATAGACAAGGTTTCCATAATGACTCTTATAGGATGAAAAACATATAATAGACTAAAAAGTAGTACTTAGATGAAAATAAAATATTACTAAGTACAATAATGTTAAAGGAAATGAGGGTCTTAAGTGGCCAACCTTTTCTTGATATTAGTAATACTTGAATTTTAATGAGTAATTCAAGATCTATAAAATGAAAATTCAAAGCCAATTTAAGAATAAGAATTTTATCATTTTAAATCTAGTTTCTAAACCACTAAGTTTATTTTTTAAATGGTGAAGTTTAAGTGGGTCATATCACACAATGAGGTTTTCCTTCTTTTATTAATGAAATATAAAACAAAGCATTAGGTGTGCTTCCACGTTTTTTAGTTTTGTCAAGTATTTTTAAGCACCCTTTGATGGAAATTTAATTATGATCATGTAGTAGGTGAAATGTTTTTCTATATTTTTTGTTAATTGTGAAAGTGAACGCATCTTGAAAAATCGATCATTGAGTGTGCTCCCCCTAACTTCTATAAAAATAATTAAAATATTTTTTTCTCAATGTATATGGATTGAAGCATCAAAGGTGAGGCTATAACTTATTTCAAGTTTGAATGAACAAATAAAAATATGTTAAAAATATAATATGTGTTTTTTGTGGCATACAAAGGCACTATTAGAAATAAATAAATATTAATATCTTAGTTTATTTGGATTATAGAAATAATATATGGCTATAAAGATAATAATTAATTGATGTCAGAGTGGTGTTTTTTAGAATCTCATGATGAATATGTAATGTTGATTGTGGATAATTTTCACATTTTTATGTTGCTTTTGGTCACTTTTTGGCTTAAAAATGATCCATATGAACAAACCTATTACATGTGTATCATGAAAAGAGAAAAACAAGAACTGGGAGTCAAATATCTAAATTTATCTCATCTTCAAAGGTCCTTAAAATTGGGTTACAAAGAAGTATGCAAATATTAAACAAGTTTAAAATCTATACATAAAAACACCTTCGAACAAACAAGAGAAATACATAAAAAAAAGATAAATAAGAAATATAGCCTCTTCAAGTATATTTACTAAGATTACTATTTTATATTTACTACTTTGCCATCCAGTGATAGAATAAGGGGACGGTGTGTTTCATGATTGGGATAAGGATGACCTTATGATGAAGATCCTTCCCACATAATCAATTTAGACTTTGAGCTTTGAGTTTTGTTTCCTTTGCCATTAGCTTCTATTTTTACGTTGTTCTCACTTTATTAGTTATACTTTGAATATTACAAAGATGTCTTTAGTGATGCATGTTGACACAAGTAAATTTGAATATTTGTTGTATGTTTCATGTCACTTCTTCCTCCATATTCTATACATGTGTTTATTTCTCATCTTTTTCCTATTAAGTTGGGATGATGAAAAATATGGTGTGATCAACAACCACTCACATCGTGTTAACAAAAAACACAACTTCTTTACTTTATGTTTTTTACTTTGGCCTTTTTTATTGAGTCATGTATGTTGTGATCTCCCTTTCTCATGACCTCTCTTGTATTATGAAATTGTTGAGATTTTTCTTTGTTATGTGTTCATTTCACCTTTTATATTATGTCTTATTTACTTGTGTATTATCCACATGTGGTTTTGTCTTTGTTAATGTCAAGTTTACCCACAATTGAAGGAAAACCCCTATTTTTGTTATATTTTTTCCTTTGTGGTGAGTATCTCTTTATTTCACACTTATCATATGATTACATGTTTACCTTTCACATGACACATGATTTATCTTACCTGGTGACACACTACATTTATATATATTCTTAGATGTGTCTATTTAACATTCTTGGCTATTATCATTTGATTAGTGTCCTCAACAATGAGAGAAAATTGGGGGAATCTTGTTTCCCTTGATCACACATGATTTCATGATACATATAATTTTATTTAATGCTCGTTACATGACAAAGTTTTTTATATTATTATCTGATTATTTACATTTACGTGAGTATGTTTTGGTCAAGGATAAGAGGTCCTCTCCTCCAATTCCACCCATTATATGTAATCAATTAGAGGAGGTATATATTATCCCTAATGTTCCTTAAAAAACATGATTACAATTAACATCTCATGGTTATGATGTCTCTTATGCAACCCAACATTGTTTTATCATGATAGATCCTTTCCAGACCCATATCACTTTTGTTATTGGCTCCTTCATAGCCATATTTCATTTTTATTCTTTGATTAAATTCTTATTACAATGACTATCTCATGGTTATGATGACTCCTATGTAGCCTAGCATTATTTTATCATGATGGATCTTTCATAGCCCAACATTATTTAATCATGGTGACTCCTTCACAATCTTATATCACTTTTATTTTACTTTTATTTATTGAAATTGTCAAGGTAGTTGTTATTTATGCATATTTTATTCTTTACTAGATGTTACTCATAGAATTTGATGCTTATAGATTTTAAGTTTGTTCATTACAAGAAACATACATGTAGTCTTCATCCATATCTACATCCTTTCAATAAGTATATATTATTTTATTTTATTTTGCATGCTCAAGTTCCCTTTGAAATGCATGATTCAAAGTAGTTCACATATAAATCAAAGTGGGAAAAAATGTAAGGGTGAAAAGTGTATATCTTATACTTTTCCTCTTTGAGTTGGACTCACCTTTTTGACTCATTATACCATATGAAATGATGTATACAAGTGACATGTTTATTTTTTAAATTTGAAAATTAACCATAATCTTGATTTAACCTAACTCCACCACCTCGAGGATCTAATTAGTCTAGTATGTAGATTCTCCATTCCTTAATTTTTTAATTTTTTGGGTGACTGGAAAACTAGTTTAGAATCAAAACTATAATTTTGACCCCCTAAATTTTTAAATTCAAATTTTAATTATCATCACATGCTCCAACTAGCCGTGATTTTCCAACTTTGAGTGTAAAATATTCAATTTATGGTGCTACAATGTTGTATAAAATGAAAAACACTTTTTTTTATCATCCATCCATTTGATCCATCATTGTCTAGCATACAATCGTCCAAAAGTTACTAGATAATATTGAAGCATTATAGCATCAAATTTAAAATTAGCATCTACATTGATAAGTGTTAGGAAAGTTGTGTTGTATAGCTTGTATAATAATGTAATATGGTCATTTAGTCATGGTGTATTTTATTATGTGTATACCACATTAGGGTAAGTATTATTGGGGACACTTGTAAGCTATATGAGATATTGGACATATATTTAATATAGGTGGTACATTGGATAAATAAATTTAACATTTGGGGGTGAAAGTGAGCACATGATTTTGGGCTCATGATTTATGTAATACCATTTGGTGGTTTTTTGCAAGCTTGGTCTATAAAAGAAAGCACATGGGCAGTGATGAGAATAATTAAAGAATGTGGAAGTTGCATATATGGTATCAAAGAGCATGGATTTGGATGTTTGACTATATGATTCTCATTTGTTCAACTATGTGTAGGAGTGTAACTAAGTTACTTATTGTTGTTGAAGTCATGAATGAGAAGCTCTATGAAGGTATTGTAATCTTATTACTAAGATAATGCATTGAGTTGTATAGTGCTTTGAGGTTTTTCTTGGGTACATCAAGCATAATCTTGTTTGCATATTTTCTTATTTGTTTACATTTTGAGTTATGCATATACTATTTTAGTATAATTTTTGTTTAAAATTCCTACCAATAAGGACATATTAGGCATCTTGCATAATTGCTTGAATTATCTTCAAGTTTGTTCAAATAAAATTGATTCCAAAATTTTGACTAAGGTGAATCTCCTAGGATTAGAAACAACAATATCTCTAAACACCACCAACTTTCAATATAAAAATAAATAGATTTTATCAACAATATCTAAATCGAAACAATATATAAAAAAATAATATGATGTGTTGTTCAAAGTTTAAAAGAATGAATTAGTATTACACTTAAGCAATTTGAAATTACTTTTTCCCATTTCCACCATCTGGATCCTACAACCCCTCCCACTCGGGCCGTCCCCAATGACCCCCCTTCTTCCTAGGAATTGATTGAGATCAATTATAGATAGATGAACCTACTTCCATATATTTTATTTTAAATAATTTTGATATTAGAAATTCAAATTTTAATTATATTCCTTGCATTTATATAAGAAAATCATATATATTCCTTAAATTTAATCCAACATTTGGGGTAGGGGCCTAGCTCGATTGGCTAAAGCATCTTGTTGCAAGCAAGAGGTCATGAAGTCTAGTCTCCCCCCAAACCCGTGGTATTGGAAGGTGTGTTGCTTACCAGATGCACTACATTTTATAGGAAGGCTAGGCTACCTAATCCCTAAAAAAATTAATCCAACATGTTTCTTTTTATCTCATATAATAATCTTTTTACCCAATAAAACCAATTTTTTTATTGATCCTTATGAATTCTTTACATATTTCATTATAATCTCTTATTATTATGTTTCTCATCATTCTCTTTAAAAAAATGTTAATACATAAGAAAGGATGTATGCTCATCCACAACCAACACATAAAAAATATAAAGGCTAATTTATTTAAGAGATGTGTTGGATCTTTTATGAAGGTAAAATTATATTTTCATGTATATTTTAATATATATTTTTAATTTATATAAAAGTATTTTCTTAATTTTTTATGAAAAATATTAAATATATATATTTTAAATATGTTAAAAATTAAATAGAAAAAATTAAAGAATTATTGTTTAATTAATTGATTATAATTAATGGGGCAGAGGGTCTAGTTTGATTGGCTAAAGCATCTTGTTGCAAGCAAGCCGTCACGAGGTTTAGTTTCCCCCATCCCTATAATACCAAAGGGTGTGTTGTGCCAACATCTAAGGATTATGTGAAAAAAATTATTTACAACATCCACCTAAATTACAATAGATTCATCCATAAATGACTTTGATGTATTGCATCTATTTACTTGTGATGATTTAGCTAAATAACACTTTTTGTATCGGAGTAAGAAAACCATTAACTACAACAATTCAACAATAATGCTGTTAAAGTACATCAACAAAACTGTTAAAGAACAACAACAATGCTGTTAAAGAACAGTAACAGAGAAGTCCAGAGGAAAACAACTACAGACTGATAGAAAACAACTACAGACTTATAGAAAACAACAACAGAAAAGACAACAAAATGTTGCCAGAAACACTTTTAATTTGAATAAAATAATTTGAATATATGCTCTCCAACTATATTATAATATGTTATATAAAAATCAAACACTGCTCTATATAATCTAGTTATTTTAAAAAAGGGCAAGAGACAAAAGAATCGTCTTAGAAAGAAAATTCATTAAAATAAAGCACGAGTACCTACCCCACTTTTCAAGAGGTATATTAAATATACGGAGAATATTGCATTTAAGTGAAAATGACTTGACTTTGGATTCTTCCAAGATTATTTTAAAATATCTATATTAGAAAAGGCTTTTAATATAATGAAATGTAATTCGACTGAAATAAAAAATATTAATACGAATATACTAGTAGTTAGAAGAGATTCTAAGTTTAGCAAATTAACATACGAGGAAAATTTTGAAAGGTCAAGCTAAGGAATAAAATGGAATAAAACATGCCATATTAAACAAGCTTTTATGTGCCTTTTCATACTTTTGCTCTACGATTTGCGCATGTTGAAGGCCCACTTTGAAATTGTAGTGTGGATGGATGCAATTTTATATAGAGAGAGAGAATGAAATATATATATTTTTTATATTGAAAGAATGTGAATAAATGAAATATTTTAATAATGTTTATGAGATTAAGTAGTTTATAAAGTTAAAATTAGAATAAAAAGATTGTTAGATTAGTTTTACATATGTTTATTTTTTCATGTATTTTTTATTATAAATTTTAATTAAAAAGTTTATTGTTTTGTTTATTTTCGTCTTTTTGAATATAATTATATTGTTCACTCATAAGTTATATTCATATTTGATATAGATGTCACAATAAATTATGTATTCTATGATGTAGTTATTCTTAGATTGTCTTTATACTTGATATACAAATATCACAACAAGTTATGCAATTCATGATGCAGTACCACTTTAAGATTGTCTCTTTATTCCATGATACATTGACACTTTTAATTTGTCATCATACTTGATACAAATATCACAATGCATAATACGACTTAGTTTATACCACATTTTATTATGAAAAAAACATGTTCTCATTTTACACTTCTCTTTGAACTTTACCAACCAATCCCTCATTTAAAATAATAAAAATTATATAAATATATATTTTATTTTTCATAAAATCTGATTTAACAAAACTTACTACAAATTTCATTTCCTCGAAATGATGTAAAGATTGAATTTAACCTTGACCCCACCTTCGAGAGATTTGTATCCTAAATGTGAAACGGATTTTAAAATTGGCCCCACCTTGAAATAATCCGATGCTTTGTTGGGGCTCTAAGTGATGTTGTTATGAAATTTGTGCAACGGCTTTTATTGTGGAGGGCCCTACCGCAAATAAAGACACAAATGCAATAGGTAATAATTTTACACAAAGCTTGTTGAGTGATTTGTAAATATGATTATGCTTGCACGCTCGCATGGTATTCTTACACATGATGAAATACCAGCCTAATAATTTCATATAGTTCTGCAATACTTTTTGGGCCAAATGGGCTGAACATGGGAGACATGGGCATGCTCATATTCATTTTAGTAATTTTTTAATTGATAGAAAGGTTTATTTATTTTTTTAATCTTAAGAAGAAATATTTATAGTAAGATGTTTAATTATTTAAATGTGTTTGTTTTGAGCTGGAAGTTTTTATTGAGATTTTTATAGATTTATTATTACTTGTTTGTTAGGCATAGTACTATTGTAATTCATTTTTCAATTCATTTTGTTAATTAGTTATTAATAAGTTCGTTTTGAATCAATTAAAAACTAGAATTTTATGTTCTTCAAATCTATTTTTTTTTAAGTGAACATGTTAAATATTTAACTTTAAAATTTGTAAAAATTATTTTTCTTGAATATAATTGGTAAGAAATTTGGGGTGTTATGGGCAAATTTGTAGGTGTTAGGGGAAAGGGGCACATAGTGGAGCTACTGGGCTCCATAGTGGAACATCTTAATATCTAATTGTAAAACACTTTTTATCCTTAAAGTACACAAACTGACAAATCATGTGATGCCACATCAACACACCAATAAAACATGACTTAGTGCACCACTATCCGTCTCACTTTTTTTTTGGGTTTTTTTGGATACCTCAACAAAAAGCATGGTGATGTGGCCCTAAAACGAAATATAGAAGCATGCGAGTTGCCAAATAAACTGGTGCTCCACTATAGGCCCCTCTCCCCTACTTATTTTTACAAAAAAAATTAAGAATGATTTTTTAATATATGTAATTGTTAATTTTTTACTAAATAAAATCTCACAAAAATCAATTAGCTATTTTATAGAGATTTGGATTCACCGTATTAAAATAATAATAAAATAAAACTTAAATTACACACATCTATAAATTAGCCTATAATTTTCGAGATTTGATTTTACACAATTAAAATAAAAATTTAAATTAAATCTTAAACTATTTGATATTACCATTTTTTTATTTTTCAAATTTTATTAACTTCAAATCATATACATAAATACAACTAAAAATTAAATTAAAATAACTAAAATTATTATAATTATTAATTAAATTCTAATTCTAATCTTATTACTATTAATTATTATAATCTTAAAAAAATTATAATTAGGATTAGGATTAGAATTAAAAATAAGGTAAAAATTAAAGTTAGAACTATTCAAAAATTAAAATAAATAAAAAATAAAATATTACTAATAAAAATCACTAAAATATGATTAATAGATAATATGCTCCGAAATTTTATTCATCTAATATCTTTATTTCAAATCTTATTCCCAATATTAATTCATAGATATTTTTTGTAATGCCACTCTACAATTCTTTATTGTTAGGGTTAGGGTTACAACATAATTATGGATAGTGTTACAACCATAGTTAGGGTTAGAGATAGGTCTAGGATTAGGATAATGGTTTAGAATTTATTGTTAGGGTTAGGATTAGGATTAAGGTTAGAGTTAGGGTTAGGGTGGTCGTGCAAAGAACTAATTAATAATACTAAAAAACTATAATTAACAAAACTTACATTTATTTTTATTCATATTAGTAAAACTTACATTTATTTTTTTCAAATCTAAAAAATAATAATTACAATACTATTAAGGCAAGTACTAGCCACTACATGACACTTGTTTGGTTATAAAATAGGAGAGTGGAAGTTAAATTAGCAATCATATTTATTTATAGTCAATCGATCAATTGACATAAGGATCGCAGTCTAGTGGAGTATATATGTTGTTGTAGACTAAACATTTCAACCAATATGAGATTAATTTTCAAGAATGAGAATTTTATAGTCACAAAAAATTCTAAGATACATAATTTTTTAGGCATGTCTAGTATGATGAGAAATATATTTATAAAAATGGGATTATTTTGAAATTTTTAGTCATAAAAGAGGAGAGGGGATGACAAGATACTAAGCATATTCATTTGTAACCAATCAACCATTACGTTACTAGGAGGGCCACTTCAATTGTCACATTTCCCTATTTAGCTAATGTAGTCATAAATGAGAACTTCAACTCCACCTTTGAAGGAACTTGAACATAACACTATAGATACTCAAACTACAATACCTTTTGGCTACACTGTGTGCACCCCCGCTCTCTCCCTCCCCCCTCCTCCCCTCCCCCCCCCCTTCGCCCCGCCCACACACACACACACACACACACATCCTATTTCTTGTCCATTTTCCAATTTTCAAGTATTTCATCATATTGGATTTCAGTGGTATAAGGAATAGTTGCAATGTCAGGGTTATATAAGGTGATTAATTATAAAGAATATATAGTTTCAATTTACATAATTTCCAATTTCTTTTAGTTTGCAATTAATATTTCTTTCACTTTCTAGTTCACATCTAATGAGATAGTGATACAATAAAAACAACCCTCCTACCAACATAATGATTGATTGATTACAAATAAATATATTTTCTCGCTCAACCTCCCCTCTTCTCTTTTTTGGCCTATTTTTTAAAAGCACCTTTCTATAAACTTCTAAAAAAGGCTTTCACCTCAAGTCAAATAAATCTAAAAAATGTGTCTTAGAATAGATTTTGCAATTAAAAATCCTCACATCTACATCCAAAAAGATAAGTATGCATCGGTTGGAAGGGCTTTGTCTACAACAACATATATAGTCTAATATACGATGATCCTTATGCCAATGAGTGTGATGCCACAATGGAAGTGCTCCTCCTATCAACATAATGGTTGATTGGTTACACATGAATATTTTTGCTTGATTGACCTCCCCTATGCTGTTTTATAACTATTTTAAAAAAAATCTCCTTTCTATGAGCTTCTAAAAAGTATATTTCACGTCAAGTCAATACACCTAAAAATTGTGCATATTAGATTTGATACTAGAACTAAAAAATCTTCATTTGATTCTACAACTAAAAAAATCATCATATCATATCTTTTATGGAATCATTTTCTTGCAATAATAATTTAAAATAGATGTAATTGATCTTTTAATAGTGTTTTTTTGTTATTATTTTTATTTATTGTTGTCAGGACACACTTTTACCCTTTGTGTGGGTGTCCTAAGTGTGTGGCCCTAGCATATGATTTTGACTAAATTGGTTCTCTTGGTTACCTTAATGTAATATTGACAATTGCAAACAATATATTTTCTTAATTAAAATAATTCTAACTCTTATAATACATTTTTCTCTCCTCAGGTCAAATATGCAAGTGTGGTTTTAAACCAAGTTAGTTTTGGGACACAAGCTTAATCCATATGTTTAAAATCCTAATTTTACCCTAGTTCTAAGATGAGTCACTTTCAATTATCCATTATTATTCATTTCTCATGCCAAATTCTTTAAGTAATGTACCTAGGATAAGTCCAAAAAGACAACACCCCTAGGTTAATTGCATCCATAAAGTAACTATTAGATCCATAATTAGGATAACCCTTATTCATTTATTTGTCAAAAGGATCACTCTTCAATAATTATTTAACTTTTTGTATCAACAACAACCCTTGTAACATATGACAAAATCCTAGATCTTGCACTTGGTCAATTTAATATTCGTTACATTAAATTTCGTTTGCATTAAACTTCTTAACTGTCATTCACCTAGCATTACTATATCCAAATCATTATCATTTGAAATGGTTTTCAATGTCTTCCAACTCTTTCTAAAACCATTAAATTGATTAATAATGCTTATCTAAGGTGAATATAATTATATAAAAAGCTCCAAACAATGTTCATCAATACCACCAAGTTTTTCCATTGTAGTTACTAGAGATGATAAAAATAGACAAAAGACATAAAACATAAGATAAATACAAATAACACAATTACCTTGTCTTTTACCTTTCTCGCCTCATGGATTGAGCTAAAGTAAATTCACCCATGTCTACTTGATTTTCTCTTGATAATACAATTATGCGGTTTCTCTCCCATGTAGCATGACCTGGGTAGGGAAGAGGTTTTGATGATAAATTGAACATCATAAGTTTGGAAAAAATAAGATGATGGAGGCTTAGCCTCGTAAAAAGTGTCACAAGAGGAATTGAGGTGTAAGAGCAAGGTGTTGTCACACATGCATGAGCACACATTGGGAATAACATTAAAGAGACATATCTATGACATGTGTAAGAGGTAGGGTGGCTTTGAGAAGTGACATGTCTATGCCATGTGTGAGAGGTAGGGTGGCCTCACATGTGTGAGCTCAATATGCTCACACATGTATGAGCAATGGGTAGGATAGGTAGGTTAGGACACTTGTCACATGATGATAAGTTTAGATCTTTGATCCATGTAGATGGATTCAAGGGCTAGAATTGAGTGAGAGGATTGAGGGTGAGGTGGAATTAAATAATAAGAAAATGGTAATTAAGGTTAATTATCCTAAATTAATTAATTAATTAGGTCTTAATTAACTTATTTAGTTGGAAGGTTTGGAGGCTAAGGTTAGATTTAATTAAATAAATATAAATTTATTTAATTAAGGGTGAGATAAGGATGAATTAAATGAATAAACAAATGTTATTTATTTAATTAATGGATATAATAGGGTAAAGTCAAGTGTGGTAAGGTATGGACATATTTAGATGTCTACAGTTACAAACAACAAGTGACTCTATTTTGTAAGTATAAAGGGTTTATAGACATTAGGGTCACAGAAAAAGGTGAAAATTATAGGATGAGATTGAATTTATAAATGTCGAGATCAATTATGCAATACATAATTGAACTAGATACTTGCATAATTTTAGAATCTAATAAGATTAGCCATCTTAAGAAATTCATCCCAAACATGGTTTCTAATTTTGGGTAATTGTCATTTATCACTATGGTTTCCATCTCATTCAAGGTACACTTATTTTTATTTTATTCCTATTTTCAATATGATTAGGCTTGCATTTTATCAAATCTATTATCTAGGGTAATTTACTATTTTTTTCATTTATAATTATTTTACCCAATTATATTTATGTAAATTTTATTTGTCTATTTACATTTTAATAGACCTGACATGTATTTTACCCTAGGGTTTTGACCTTCTTTATATCTCAAAATACCAAATTCTATTTTTATTATTATTTGAATTTAACTTTTCAAATCTAATTAAGGTTTGGATCCACCCTTACTTATGCATCATTAATTATATTGATATTAGTTTGCAATCATTATTTACCATCTCTTTGATCCTAACCCATCAACCCTTATATTTGAAAATTCTACTCATCGATTTATTTGTCAAAAAGTGTAGATGCCCTTACTTCATAGCTAAATCAACCATCATTATCTCATGGTGAAGGACAACTTTGTCTATGCTTTAGGGTTTGTATGATATTATTAGTCAATTTTAAAATTAATTGTTATTATTTTTAAAAAATTAATCATATGAATATACACAAATGTGCAAGGAATATCTGAGTAGATCTAAATCTAAATAATTTTTTTGAGATATCTACATTTTTGCATGTATTGTTTTTAAATAGCATTTTGGTTATGTTGAAATAGGAATTGGAAATCTTATCTTTTTTTAAGTTCAAACACTAACTTTTAGAGTTTTTACAGTGTTCAAAGTTAAGTTAGATGTCTTAATCTTTGAAATCAAAATCAAATTGGTTGTAACGATGTCTTATTTTGTCGATTAAGAATATTTCTAGGTTAAAAAATCCACGTTTGATACTAGGTGGGATGTATTATCTTCCTTGTTCCATTTAAAGGAGTAGCTCAAATACCCATCTTATGTGTCTAAGAACATTAACTATAGAGATTGTTTTTATGATATGAATGGCCTCCATTTCAAATTGAAAAATGAAGGATCTTTAGATATTTTTGTCTTGAAAATGATTGACCTTAATCACTTTGATAGTGGTAAGTTCTTACTCATAATCATAAACCCTAAAGCTTCCAAGCTAAAATTGATAAGGAAATCACATGGGTAAATGACATTTTGATTGTAACATAATAATGTTTTGATTGTTGTAACCCTATGATTATCAAACATCATGTAAGATATAAATTTACACCACTAATCATCAAGTGGCATGATGTGCGTCTAGTATTAAACCCTAAACATGTATATTGGCGATGATTATCACTCAAATAAAGCTCAAATTCCTTGAAAGGTAGTGAAACACATTACAATTAATCAATTATTTTTGTCACAAAATGTGGGTGATCTAGTATTTTTCTTGATGGGTAAAAGTACATATATGTGTTACACTTTTATAAAGGAAATGGTCAACAAAAATACAAAAAATTAACTTCGACCACCTAAAGTGTTAATTTATGCTTTTAATTTCAAAATGATGTAAACTAATGAAATGTATAACTCTTAATTTAGTTTATGTTTATAATTTTTTATTTTAAAAAAAACTAGTTAGATATATATTTGTATATATTTTAGAGAAGAATTTTAATTGTTGATTTTTTTTTAAAGAAGTGAGGTTAATTGAACGTCACAAAAAAAATTCTCTTTTTTCCCCACATAGATTACTTGAAAATGTAGTGAATGGGAAAAAAATATTTTGATTAATATTTATTTTTTAATAATTTTTTTAAGTCAAACTTAATCAAACTGTCATAGTTTTCATGGGACATCAAATTTTGTCTAAATTTTTTATGATTTAAAAAATACCCTCTTGGAGAGGATTCTCTCCTTTAGTGCATTGTATATTTTAATATTTTTTTTAAATTTCTAAATAGTCTCATGTTTGATTACAAAAACCTACTTACAATATTAAAAAAAGAAACATCACATAACTAATCAAAATATCAAAAATAAAATATTTTTAGATTCTAGACTTCAAGCACTACAAAGTGGCATTTTCATATTTTCAAGAAAGTATCCCTAGTTGGAGAAATTTGGAGTTGGAGTTGAAGTTTTTATTAATTTACCCCAAAAGAGGGGTTAAGCTACCACATAGGTTGTAGTGACCTCCCATTTGTATCTTGTAGTTCTGAGATTGTATAGTGTAGAAAAATGTATCCCTTTACATTTTCACACTTGTTTGGGCCCTCCTTGCTAAAATTGGGCTTCTTTATGCCTTATTTGGTCCTATTTTGTATCCACAAGCCTTATTTAATGCATTTCTCCAAGGATAATCTCGACACTTGACTAATGACCAATCATAATTCATGTTTTTGGGTTGTGTATTCCAGATCTAGTGATTTGGGACTCATACACCACCTTGGGTGTATGGGTCCCACCTAGGTTTTGTGGCCTGATCCTGAATATTGCATTGAACTTAACATTTCTTGAAATTTGTGTCCCAATCTCAGGCTACTGGGACTCATACACCCCAATTGGCGTATGAGTCCTACTTTAGCTTGGACCTATTTTGAATTTAACTCTTGACAGGATTTTATTCTTTGAGATCTGATGTCGGCTTGCAGTGTTGTAATTTCAAGAAATTTGGCATAAACAAGTATAAATACAAGGTTATTTCACACATTTTCTCCTAGCAATTTTCAAGTATTCAAGTATCCTAGAAAATTCAAGTGATCTTATGAGCATTCAAGTGAGCATTTACAAGAGCATTCAAGAGTTGATTATCAAGCATTTAGAGAAGCATTCAAGATTCAAGCATCATGTCAAATTCATCATGCATCATGTGTGTTTTTAGCTAACATTTGTGATGTAGGTTTTTCATGATTCAAGCAAGCATTCAAGACAAATCTTTAAGCATTCAATCAAGAGTCAAGATCCACATTTATGCTAGCCATTTCACACAAGTTTGCAGCCTTTATTTCAAGGGTTTGGTGAGTTGCAACACTGCATATTGTTCATTCATCATTCCTTCATTCTATTTCATTTCATTTCAAGGTTTAATTACCCAAACAGTGTTTGACCAAGGCAAACCCTTATCCACTAACAAAACAACATTTTTCTCTCTTCATGTGTGATTGCAGATCTAGTTTATTTGGAGCTTGAAGATCCTTTGAAGACAAAGTTGCAAGATTGAAGAAAGTTGTCAAGAAGTTGTCATCTTCTCATAAACTCACCTACAGTTCGCAATTCAAACTTTTAGACTTAGAGATCAGACAAGACGAAAACTACAGAAGATGACTAGAGGCTACAAAAATATTAGCAAAGCCCTAATAATGGGACTAAATTTCCACCTGGCGTATGAGTCTTGGTATAGGAATTTTTCTTGATTTTAGTGGATTCTAACTTGTCACTGTGAGATTCCTGTTTCTGACCAAAAACCCTAGACTAGGACTAAATCACCCAGCCTGGTGTATGAGTCCTCATACACAAAAAAATAGAAAATTTTGAGTTTTTCAGATCTTGTTTAGTCATCTCCAACCTTTCAGGTACTCCTCTATCATCCTTAGTTTATCATTATGATTTTAAGTTTCATATTCTAGGTCATATAGTTAGGTTTGCATATTGCTTTCATATCTTTCCTTCTAAGCATTTGATTAGTCGTGAACCCCCCCTCTTTAATCACACCTAAGGAGACCTTGTAGTAATCTCTTTTCCTAATTAGATCATTAGGTTGAGATCTCTAGGTTTTCCTTGAATGAACTAAGAGTGAAATAGGTCCCCACCCCTTGTGTTCCATCTCCTAAGAGGTGGAGCACCCTATTTCCTTGTGTTCATTTTGGTGAACCCGACGTGAACACTTGCATTTCTTATTTAGAGAGCATCATAGTCCTAGATCTAAGTTAACTTTGCATTAGTTAAATTGCATTTAGAGCTTTTAAATCTTGCATTAGTGAAAGTGCATATAGGTTGCATTTTGCATCTTGCATCATTAAATTTCATTTGAAATTTTTCATTGCAAACATTCATTTGAACATACAAGCTACAAACCTTAACATTCACTCAAAATTTGTTGAATTTAGTGTCAAAACCCTTATTTGAGACCCATTCGCCCACCTGGGCGATTTTAGTCCCGATACAGGTTGTTTTACCTAATTTCTGGGAATTTTGTGTTGTGTGTTTTATAACATTTGAACCTTTCAAAAACTTTAATTGGGAATCATTCGCCCCTTTGGGCGATTTAGTCTTGTATCAGACCCAAAACTACATTTTACAACATTAAGAACCTTGTTTCTGTGCTTTTGTTTAGTATTGTTAGACCTCTGCTTTAGATTACTAAGTTTATGTTTCATTCATTTCATTAGATCTAGCTTAATTTTGTTTCCTTTCTAATGCATTTGTAAATATAAGAATTGGAATTAAAAGCATATCAATTATCTTGTGTTCATCTTGCATTCATTGATTGTCCTTTGTATGAGCTTTGCAACTTGGTGTCCTATTGCTAATACTATAGTGAGACGTAGTTTGAGACTCATGTCATCTCACAATAGCACACTCATCATGGATCTTGGGTTATCTAGCTCTTTCACTCATAGTGTTGACACTAGTGCACTAGGTATGGACCATACCCTTGACAACTCTTTACCTTCAAGTAGTATAACAAGTGTTGAAACAATGGTTGCTAGAATCCCTCAAGAAAACATTATCCAAATCCATGAAGAATTAGAAAACCTGCAACATCAAGTGAGTACTGAAAACATTTCCAACATCGCTTTCCCTACCATAGATAGTGAGCAAGGAATAGAACTTGTGAGTAACTTAGCTCAATTTTTTGGCAAACATCTTATCTCAATGACTAGTTGTTCTCAAAATTTTAACAATAGTCAAAGTCAAGGAGGAACCCAAATTCCTCCTCCTACAACCATTGCCTCTATTCCCACCTATACCAACCCTCAAGTTACAACAATAACGTAACCTACTAGTAATGTCATTCCTACCTTGGGTATTTCCACTAGCAATCCTTGTACCTTTGTGGCATATCACGTCATATCTCCTACCACTTTACCTCCCATAAGAATTCCATTCACTTCCCCCTCAAACACATATACACCTCCACCATATTCACCTCAATATCAAAATACAACCAATGATGCCATCCTTAACCAACTTTTATAAAATGCTTCATCCCTTCAAAAGAAAATTTCCACCATAAACCAAAATCAAAATGGCCAACCTTCATACTATGTCCAAAGTAATACCTTATCCTTGGAGATATTAAGAATGCCAATACCACAAGGTATAGATATTCCTAGGTTTGAGAAATATGAAGGTAAAGGAGATCCTTCTAACCATTTTTCCGCTTGTATCACCTTATGCAATGATTTCATCCTTGAAGATAAGCTCTTGGCTAAGATTTTCCCTAGGTCCTTGAAAGATACCGCTTTAGAATGGTTTTCCTCGTTACCGAATAACTCAATTCGTTCATTCAATGAACTTTTTGAGGCCTTTGTCAACCATTTCCAAGTGCATATGACTCCTAAGATGACTTTAGTTGATTTGATGAGATGTAAGCAAAAGGATGATGAAAAGGTTACTGACTTCATTTCATACTACCAAATGCTTTATTCCCAAATCAACATAAAGATTCTTTGTCCTCACCTTCAATGGATGTTCATTAAGAACTTACAAACTAAGATACAAGATAAGCTTGGAATGATGAAGTTTCCTTCCTTCGTACACTCTTGTACTGCCCTTCATGATTATCAAAACTTGGTTAGTAGTCGTGAAATAAAACCCACCTCTAGTCATTCTGAGAAGTCTGAATCTGTAAATCAAAATAATTACAACCTTCTAGGAAATAGAATAAAAGCTTCCTTCAACTAAATCCTCCTCAACCAGCCCAATGTGTTGATACCCAAGTGGCTGATATAAAGAAAACCCTCCTTTTACATTTGGAGATCTGGCTAGACAATTTAATCCCTTACCCGATACCCTCCATAACATCATGTTACAACTTCTAGAGAAGAACTTGATTTCCTTACTACCTGTTAAAACTCTTGATCCTAATAAGCCTTTACCTCTGAACTTTAGATCAAATTCCTATTGTTATTTCCATCAACAAAATGGACCTAATACGAAACATTTCCAACATCTTAAACATCTTGTGCAAGAACTCATTGATTCTAATCATATTCAAATTGGAGGTGTTAATTATCAAGGATATAAGTTTGTTGCCCCTCCCAACCAAAACTTGCAAATCTTTACCAACCCTATGCCAAATCATAATATTTCATTTTTCAAAGCTAGTGAAACTCAGAAGAATGATGTGATGAATGCTGACATAGATGATGACAACATGGATACTGATGAACAAAATCTTATGGATAATATGGTTGGATTGATCAAAATTCTACCTTGTAAGGGCTGAACTAAAATGCCTCTTGACATTAATTTCTCATCTAAAGATATAATTAGAAACACACCTAATAGTCCTCTTTACATAGTCAGGTGAATCAATTATAAGCCCACTAATGGGATATTAATCGGTCTTGTCTATGGAGAGAATGTGATCACCGAAGAATTCTTACTTGTGCATGAAATTTATCAAGATGTACATATGATAAATTGAAAGCATGGATAGAAACGCATAATGGTTTCACTTTCCCTACAGTTGGTTCGATCATCCTTCCTTTAAAATTAGGATTGAAACAATTAGACGTCTCATTTTCCATCATCCTAACATCGGATCAATTCTGTGTGAAGCTTGGTTATCCATGGCTACGCTCCATGAAAGCTATCCCATCGATTGTACATAAATGTTTAAAGTTTCCCATTAGCAATGAATTTTTTACTGTTCATCATAGTGGCTTTAATCCTGTGTCTTCCCATGGGAACTTTTCATTGGATTTCTTTTGGCCCAAGCCTATTGAACCTATTAAACCACATGAAGACTTCTTTTTCAAGTCCTATCAAAATTTTAAGGCAAAACACATAGCAAAACTATCCCTTCGAAACATGCCTCAACCCATGATTGAACCAAAATACCTTCCAAGTAACAAAGACCAACGCAAAATCGATCCTTTGCCTATCTCCTACAAGAGACCACGAAACAACCAAAACAATCCTGTCATGCATACTAAAATAAAATTCTAAAGATAAAGTGGTTGAACAACCTCCCATGGCTCCTTTTATTCCTGCTCTAAGGGAAGAAAAGAAACCTATGGTGGATAAACCCTCTCCTACACAAATGCAACTTGGAAAGCATACCAAAAGAAATAGAAATGCTAGAGAACGTAGGCGTAGATGTCGTGCTATTGCTCAAAGGTTAAATGAAGAAAACAACAAAGAAAATCAACATTCAAACTCAACTGAATAAATACACGAGGAGTCTCCCTCTTTGCCACAACAAAAAGATCTTATATTAGAATCACAACCAAAACTAGTGCCTTCTATGGACATTATCATTCGACCTCCTGTCATGAATAATTTAGATGATGATGATGAGATTGTTAAAATTGATGAGGAAGTGCATAATGAATTGAATACATTGTTTTCCTCTTCTATGAACTTAAATGACGATTCTCCTAAGAAGAGTGTTGAACTTGGTGATGCTCCTAGTTCAGAACTTTTCATTGTCCCTTTGGATATCTTTCTTCCTTTCATATCTGATGAACAAGATTGGGATGTGCACGACCTGCTATAGGCTGACTTGCATGTGCCTTGCTAGTCTTGTCTTTGTTTCTTTTTCACGTTATGTGTGTGATGGCATGTGTGTAATGTGATCCCTTGTGATGTTTCATTTGATGTATCTCTCTTTGTGTTCATTCCTCTATTTGTACCTACATTTTTCTCTATGTTGTAAAGATTATCCTTTATCTTTTCTTTGTCTTGTGTTTTCCTTTTGGGGATGACACAAGGCGTCAAGACATTTAGGTCTCTTCCATGTTCACCCAAAAAAAATTATTTGTTTCACTCTCTATGTGTCATTCTTCTTGTTCTGTTAGTATTTGGGTAATGATAATAGTTTCGAGCTCTCTAATAAAAATGTAGCAAAGACATACTGACCCCAAATATGTGGATCCCTTATGTGATTTTGGGATTTCATTTTGGGGGCTACCCCTTTTTCATGACGTAGCTTCATTTGGAAACATATGACTTGGCATAAGGCTTTCCAAATAAGCTCGCATGTCCTCTTTATTGTTAGCATTTATCATTTTATACTTTAAAGAAATTGCTCACAACATGGTGTTTAGCAATTTCTTTAAAGTGGGGCATTATTCTTTTTGCATTTCTAATGTTTCATTGTGTAGTCTTCTTACTTCATGTGATGCATATTTCTATTTGTGGTAACATTGGGTGTGATGTCCTTCAAGAGCATGATCTCTCTTAGCATATAACATTCCTCTTAGTGGCTTGCTATGACACACTACATCCCCTAAGTTATGAATCTTCTATTTTTTGATCGGTCCTCTCTTGGAGACATTAAGCAAAATGTTCCCTAAGTTAATACCTTACAGTTATGCCTTGCATAACCACCCCATCTTTTGCCTTGGTCAAAATGGGTCCCCCTTTATGTTTTTTTCTTTTGTTTTATTTTCAAACAAAGTTTGGAGTCTTCTGTTTCCAATACTTTGTTTTTCTTTGGTTAAGACTGGCGGAACCGGAACCGGAACTGAATCGGGTTTTGAAACTTCTTTCAAAACTTGTTTTGATTCCCATCCCAACAGTCTTTCTTTTTAACCTTTTGGTCTTGTCTTTGTCGGAGTCGGAGCCGGAGTGGAAGTTAAATCGGTATTTATTCAAAATTTCTAAATCAAATATCATTCTGCCTCCACCTCCGCTTTTTGGACTTTTGTTTTAGACTAAGTTTTTATGTTAAGTTTTTTTGTGTCGGTCTTTTTGTTTTGTTTTGTTGTTTTGTTTCGCTTTAATCTTTGTTGGCAGAACCGGACCCAAAACGGGAACCAAGTTGGGAAATTACTCAAGTTTCCAAATCCATTTTCATTTTGATTTCGCTCCCACTGTTTCTTGGTCGTTGAATTTTTACTGAAGTCGGACTGCAATGATGTGCTAGTTCTTCTGCAGTTCTGACTCCGCTTTACTGCATTTAATGTGTTAATGACAACTGCCATGTGTAGGTAGAAACTCTGATTTTTACCTTGATTAGGGATTAAACGAGTGGTTATCATTATTATTGTTAAGAAATCGAAGAGTGAAGTATAGCAGTAGTGGAGCTTTTCTGGAGTGAATCGATTGAAAGGAAAGGAGACAATTGCTTGCGGATTTCTTCAGAAGGTTTGCTTATTTTGCGTTCGAGGTAGGGTTCCTGTTCTCATTCTTCTTTTATTTTACTTTTGTGTTTTCTTGTTTCTGTTAGATCATTTTGCTTTGGGCAGGTTCATGTTTCTCAGTAGGTTTGCATGTTTTGTTTTTCTTTCTTGGTTTGTTTGTTGTTCTTGTCTTTGTTTTTTTTTCTTTTATATCTGGTTTTCTTTGTTTTAGGGCACGATCGTTTTCACGTTTTTGTCATGATCGCATCGTGCTGCTTTGAATTTTAATTGCGTAAATTAAATTAGGGTTTTTATAGTGAGATAGGTTAAATTCAGGTTTTACAATGAGTTAGGGTTTGTTAAATCTTGTTTTTACTTAGGAATTTTGTTGCACATTCATCTGGTTAAATTAGGGAGGGTTACATTTGTGCCCTAGTTTTCATATCGAGTTTGTTTTAGATTAGGGTTTAGATGCATTTCTATGTTAGCGTTTAATTTTAAATTTGATGCCCTAGAAAGTAAAGTCGCCCCCGGTCATATGGGGATGGTTTTATCAAGTTATATGTTAGCCCCTTTTCGTTTAAAATGACCTAGTCTTTAAATCATGAAGTTATGCATTAAACTATTAACATCATTTATGACGTCATGGTCAACCTAGGCGGAAGCAGGATCGGAATTGATTTAGATTCTGGGCGTATTTTATGATTAGTGTCAATTCCATTTTCCATCCTGTCTCCGGCTCCGCTTATATTGAGAAGCTTTATTTCAAAGTAGCGATAACCTAAGCGGAAGCGGAATCGGAACCGAAACGGAATATGAAAATAGAAAATCTTGAAGAAATCAAATCCGTTTCCATTCTGGTCCCAGTTTCGGTCACCATTCCAGTTCTGACTCTGACCCCGCTCCTTGTTAGTGAAATATCAATAACAGTTTTGCCTCTGAGCCCGACAGTATGTTAAAGGGGGATTGTTTAGGATGTTTTCTGCCTGGTTCCGCCTCCGATGTATGTATGAAAGGTATGATTTTAAGACATGTTTTGAGATGTTTATTCAAGGATTTAACTAGAGGTTTTGTTGCAGAAAAGCTAAAGAATGTTGGGAACATCAGGAGAAGCTGTCCAAAGGAACCGGCCTACAGGAACATCAAAAGCAACAGCTAAGCCCAAGAAGATCAAGCCAGAGCAGTTACCTTATACCTTAAGGTATAATCACAGGAGTCCTTTTGCCATTGCAAGCAAAGTAGAGTCAGATTGGTCTGACATAACTGATAACAATCTGGGTCAATACAAATTTGAGGAATCATATGCTGACACATTCAATGAGGATGTGACACCTAGAACTAAGAGAATAGTGGATTCTGGGTTGGCTCATATCACCCTATTTCCTCTATCAGTCCAATGCCCAGAGTTAATCTTGACAGCTACAGGAGCTTACAATCCGACTACCCGACAATGCATGGATTCACAAGATAATGTAATCATTGATCTCACTCTTCAAATGTTTCAAACTATGTTTAGGGTCCCGGATCCAAAGAAATTGGTATAGTTAACTGAGGTAGATGCCCTAGAGAAATATAGTAATTCCAAGGAATCCAACAAGGCTCACTTGAACAAAAGGTGCTTAAAAACAGAGAAGAAGTCTCTAACCAAGCTCTCAGACCAACCAAAGAGGGCAGATTTTTATAAAGAAGTATAAGATTTAATAATGATGTTGTCTAGGGCCTTTGGGAAGAGAGATACCTTTAATTTTAAGGAGTGGATGTTTCCTTTCATCCAGATAATTTTAAATGGCACCCAACAATTTGATTGGCCGATGATTGTTTCAGATGCCATTCATGATCAGTTGACCAGGATTAGGGAAACTAAATGCTTTTTCATGACTTCTTACATTGTGTATGCAGCAGCAAGGGTAGGTATCTTCCCAGGTCTGAACAGAGTGGGGATAATAGGAGAGTTAGATGGACAAAAGAAGGTGTGGGATCATTATAACCAACTGTCCCTACAGGTTGCCGAGACTAAATTCAGAAGGTTTAATGATGCATTCCTATATGTGATCATTAACCAACTCAATGGGGATGCAGGGTACAGACTGAGCCAAGAAGCTATGGCATTTATCACTGAATGGGGATGTTGGTACATTCAATACCCCAAGTTCACATACTTGAGGCTAGCTGGATTTGAAGGTCATCCACATTTGCTGCCAAGATGTTGTAACAATAGGATAGTTTTAATGGAATTTGTATATCAGGCTCTAGGGGTTAATGCTCGGTTTGCATTGAAGCACAAGACAAGATGTCATAAGTTCCCCATGTAGTTGGGTGAGTACAGCTGTCAACATCTGGTAGGAGCAAAGGTAGTGTGCAGTGAGTCGATACATTTAAAGCTAGGCTTGTATACAGCTCGGAAGTACTTTGACCCGAAGAGTAAAATGAATGCCTTGGTGCCTTCTGTGTTTGATAAACATTTTAATTTGTTGGAAGATTTCTGGAGTGACCGATAGGATGAGTATGACCTCAAGAAGAAGAATTATGAGAGGTTACCCGTCTCACTCATGGCAGAGCTTGGGATAAAAAATGACATTCCTGACACATTGGTGGATGATGGAGTTGTATTGGATCCATCATATGAAGCTTTAAACATTGGGACTAAAATCCTGGATCCGATTGACTGGGATAGTGAGGAAACCATTGACATTAAGCAGATAGGACGAGCAGTAGAGGTAGAAATTCATGATGTTGGAACATATTTTGATGAAACTCTGTTAGAGAAGGGTATAGAAGAAAATATGCCTCTAGAGGAGGATACTGAACAGGTGATGACAGAGGAGGATCAATGGGCGTTATTTGAAGAAGTCAAGAAGGTTGTTGATGATCAAGCTGCAACAATAGAGAAACAAAAGGTAATTGATGCCAAGACACAAGCTGATGCCATACTGTAGCAGCAACACATAGAAGCGAAATCAAAGGTTGATGAGATAGAGAAGCAGCAGAGGCAAAAAGAGCATGAGCTCAAGGTTAAGGAGGAGAATGATAAATTGGAATTGATACAAAAAATTCATGACCTTGAAGAAGAAAAGGCAAGACACCGAAGGGAGAGAGAAGTTCTGGTGGCTAAGTTAAAGCTTGCTAAAGAAGCTCACAAAAAGGAAGAGGAAGAAGAACGATTACAAATGGAGAAAGAGGCCAAAGAACTGATCAAAAAGCAACAAGAAGAAAAAGAAGATGTAGAAAAGCTTAAAGCTTTAGAGGAAGAAAGAAAAAGGGAATTAGAGAAGGAAATATTAGAAGAAGAAAGGTTGAAGAAGGAGGAAGAAGATAAGAGAATACAAGAGGAAAAGGACAGGGAGGAAGCTGAAAAGCTTGCGAAGGCAAATATGGAGCAAGAGCAGCAAGAGAAACAGAGGGTTGATTCTCAACCTCAGGTAAATGTGCAACCTCCCTTAGCTACTGCCTCCTCTTCTTCAACCATGATGACTGTTACTCTAGGTGCTCTTACTTGGTTGAAATTAGACCTTCAAAGGAGAGCATTGACACCTTCTCAACCTCTCAATTGGGAGGATATGATGAAGGAAATTGAAAAAGAAAGGCCTAAAAAGAAGGCCAAGATCCTGCATTCTACTAGGCTAACTGACAAAGGAGAAATCGTCGCTAAATGTGCTATACCCATGATAGATAAAGAGGCAGGAGGCATGCAATTAACAAATTATTAGCTAGGCACTGTGAATTTGGGGAGACCTACCAAAGATCAACAAATGAATTTAATCGATGTGGTAGCATCCTCAACCAAGTCAAGAATGTTGAAGGATAAACAAAGGAAAGATGAGCTTAAGGTTCAGGTAGATCAGTTACATGTTTTCCTTAAGAATGTTTCTGCTCCAAGATCACAATAGGTTGTTGCTATTGAGACCCCAGTTTTGCTGAGTAAGAAGGAAGTAGATGATTTGGAACAAGTGAGGGGCAAGGAAGAAATGTTGGATCGGTGGGTTAGTAAATTGAATCAAGAAATAGATGAGGTACTAGAAGACAGTTTTGGGGTTTACAAAGTGACTGAGGGACTGATAGAAGAGATGAATCAATATGTTAAAACATTGGAAGTACAAGAGGATGAGTATAAGGGATACATCTAGAAATTGAAAGAAGTCAATAAATTGCCTAAGACTACCCTCCTAGAACAATCGATACTCGAAGAAGATAGTAAAGATTTCTTAGAAAAGACTTCTTGTATACTCCGATTTAGAAAAAATCTTCTATACAAACATAGAAATGAGGTTCAGGATTCTGTTAAGGAGATAAATGAACAATTTGAGGAGTTGGAGGCCATTATTGCTATTATAGTAAATGTTGATGTACTTGTAAAAGAAGGCCTACCTTTAAGCCAAATAAAGGAGAAGTGGACTGAAAGGTTTAAAGAGGTTATGCAGAGAGGAGATGTTGGTGAAGATCTGCTGATGGATTGACTGATGGACATCAGAGAAGAGATAAGAGCAGCTAAGAGAGAGTTGACAAAGCTGAAGGATATGAGAGGGTTTGCTACAGTGGAGTTGGAAAGAATTAAGTTTGAAGACAGTTGGGTGGATGGGCCGGAATTAGACATATTACAACAAGTCTTCTCCAACAATGATGAATACAATATGGAACAAACTTCGCATGCATAAATCTCATGCATGCATGGCTTTCTTCTTCTTTGCATGTTGCATGCAACACTAGCAGTTTTTGAAGCGCATGGCTTTCTTCTCTTTTTCTTCCAGTTTAACTGAGTTTCCAAAGATAATTGTAATCCCTCAAAGGGTGGGTCGACTTAAAATAGAAGAGGACTTTAGATTTTGTATATCTATAAATACCCTTGGGGTATCATATTTTAAGGGTCAGATAATAGAGAATAGAACTGGCCACCTTATATTAGGAGATAGAATTTTTCATAGTTGTTACAGAGATACATTGTTACTTCATTTTTACATTTAAATAAAATTACAGGTTTATGCAGTAGGGTGTTAGAATTAAGTTTTACTTGATAAGGTTGATGAGTTATAATCTATCTATATGCCAGTGATTGTGCTAAAGCATGATTGTTTCTTATGTGATGAAAGTCATTAGAAGAAGCCGGATTTAAGGATTATCTCATTAGATTATCGATGAATTGGATTTATTGAAGTCTGTTGATCTATGATCTTGGTGATGAATGAATGTGTGTTCTTTTGAAAATCTTTGAAATAGTTGTGATATGCGAATTGTGATGTTAAAATAAGCACCTTAGATGCATGCAATAGTATGGATTATTCTGTAAATTGTGTCATGCTTTGGTTTTCTTGATCTGTTGGAAAACATTCATTGTTGAAGATATATGTCCAGATGCTAGATAAGTTTGATTCATGTTTACTAATTTATCCTCTGATCTATCTTTTTTTCTTTTGCTTAAAACCCCTTTTTATTTACTAAAAACAATTCGGTAAATGAGTCATTGCTTGTATTCTTTGTTACCAACACAGGCCCCTTGAATATTACAGTTGCATGGACCAATTGGGTGACACCAGATAGTTGAGAACCAACTACCAGGACCTTGGGAGTTAGGCTACTATATGTTGTCTTTCTTATTCAGGAGAAATAGAGTAGAAATATTTTGTTTACACGTTGTTTGTGTCATTTTCACCATCAACACTTACATTAACTAAGCAAAACTCATTTGAATGTACCTTACACTACCCTTTACATTTACAATAACTATTATATGGCCACCTTGCATAACACACTTTATTTACTTGTGGAGCCATCTTGTTTGTTCATGGGTGTCAAGCATACAAAGTTTTACTTGCCTCATGAATCCTGTTGTTCGTGTTGTGTGGCACCTTATAAGATTTATTAGGAGGTATATCTTTGGTATGGTTACCGTATGAGAGCCAAACTTAGGTGTGACTTTCCCATAGCCACTTTCTTGTCTATGTGAGTGCATACCAGCCGCATGCATATGTGTCTCTAGGGGCTCATCTAATGGATGACCTGAGGTTTCACTAGCCCTTGTAAGTGTGCATTTGGTTTGCATAGCGGACATCATGTTCTAATTGTAATTATTTTTTGGAAAAAAATCTTAGATCTGATCCACATCGTGTTGGACAAACGATCGAGGCTTGATCTGCCCTTCTTATTCTTTTTATTTCTTCTTTATGTCTTTGGCAGTGTATGCTTATACCTTGTTGTTTCATACATTATTCAAAAGTGTGTTCTTTTGTGCCTATGTTGGTTTGCCATAGGATCTTGATCATCCCTCTTGATCGTTGTCATTCTATCTCACTAGCACTATTACACTTGGACCCATCTTGATGCAAGTTTGTCTACTTTAGTGAGTTTGAAGCAAGTTCCCCCTCTCATTAAAGTGGGGGCTAAATATAGTGTAGAAAAATGTATCCTTTTACATTTTCACACTTGTTTGGGCCCTCCCTGCTAAAATTGGGCTTCTTTATGCCTTATTTGGTCCTATTTTGCATCCACAAGCCTTATTTAATGCATTTCTCTGAGGATAATCCCGACACTTGACTAATGACCAATCATAATTCATGTTTTTGGGTTGTGTGTTTCAGATCTAGTGATCTAGGACTCATACGCCACCTTGGGCATATGGGTCCCACTTAGGTTTTGGGGCCTAATCCTGAATATTGCATTGAACCTAACATTTCTTGAAATTTGTGTCCCAAGATTAGGTTACTAGGACTCATACACCCTAATAGTGTATGAGTTTCGCTTTATCTTGGACCTATTTTGAATTCAATTCTTGGCGAGATTTTATTCTCATAGATGTGATGTCATCTTGTAGTGTTGTAATTTCAGGAAATTTGGCATAAACAAGTATAAATACAAGGTTATTTCACACATTTTCAACTAGCAATTCAAGTATTCAAGTATCATAGCAAATTCAAGTGATCTTATGAGCATTCAAGTGAGCATTTACAAGAGAATTCAAGAGCTGATTATCAAGAATTTGGAGCAGCATTCAAGGTTCAAGCATCATGTCAAAGTCATCATGCATCATGTGTGTTTTTGAGCTAACATTTATTATGTAGGTTTTTCATGGTTCAAGCAAGCATTCAATCAAGAGTCAAGATCCACATTCATGCTAGCCATTTCACACAAGTTTGCAGCCTTTATTTCAAGTGTTTAGTGAGTTGCAACGTTGCATATTTTTCATTCATCATTCCTTCATTCTATTTCATCTAATTTCAAGGTTTAATTACCCAAATGGGGTTTGACCAAGGCAAACCCCTATCCACTAACAAAACAAAAAATTTCTCTCTTCATGTGTGATTTGGAGCTTGAAGATCCTTTGAAGACAGAGTTGCGAGATTGAAGAAAGTTTTGAAAGGTGTCAAGAAGTTGTCATCTTCACGAAAACTCACCTACAACTCACAATTCAAACTTTCAGACTTGGAGATCAGACAAGACGAAAGCTACATAAGATCACTAGAGGCTAAATCACCACCTTGGGCGTATGAGTCTCGGTATAGGTATTTTTCTAGATTTTAATGGATTCTAACTTGTTACCATGAGATTCTTGTTTCTTCCTAGAAACCCTAGATTGGGACTAAATCGCCCGGGGTCTGGCATATGAGTCCCTATACACATTAGCAACAACAAAATTCAATTTTTTTAGATCTTGTTCAGTCATCTCCAACCTTTCAGGTACTCCTCTATCATCCTTAGTTTATCATTCTGATTTTAAGTTTCATATTCTAGGTCATATAGTTAGATTTTCATATTGCTTTCATATCTTTCTTTCTAAGAATTTTCTTAGTGGTGAACCCCCCCTTTAATCACACCTAAGGAGACCTTGTATTAATCTCTTTTCCTAATTATATATTTAGGTTGAGATCTCTAGGGTTTCCTTGAATGAACTAAGAGTGAAATAGGTCCCTACCCCTTGTGTTCCATCTCCTAAGAGGTGGAGCACCCTATTTCCTTGTGTTCATATTGGTTGTTCAACTTCACCATTTTCTCATGATTTTTGTGGTGAATATTTTTATGTCTCTAAATGGTGTGTATGCACTACCGTATGTTCGAGATGAGGTTCCTCAACACGTCGATTGTTGGCATTTTGTATATTTACATGCTTGGTTTATCATTATGCTTCAATGAAATGGTGTGCATTATATATACTATGATTAAATGTGAACATGGTTATTGATGTACAAGGAATGATTTGTATGATAGATGTATGGATGTTATTCATGCTTTATGCTATTGGAACCTATTGGTTGATTATGTTGTGCTTCGGCTATATATATATACATTGAGAAAGTACCCTTGACGTGTTTTGAATGGTTATAGGTATAGGGTTATTTCTCCACCTAGCTACACAAGTTTGAGTTATTCCCTAATGGTGGTTAATACAAAAATCTCACATTGGGCCTCCCCATCCATTCCCTAATCGTACTCGAATCAAGTATAATACGTGTTATGTTTAACCCTATGTGAACCCAAATTCGAGTTAAGAATTATTTTGGAATCTTTATGTGTCATGAATGACCAGTGAATGTATGACTTATTTAATGGTTTAAATTCTATGTTTTTCGTAAATGAAATATTAGGAATTTAAACTATTCTTATTTTGATCATTAAAATATTTTTTATGTTTCAAGAAAAGGGAAAATGAAATGAAAATGGAAACGAATTTAAGCTATTGTCTAATTAGATTATGAAAGCTCCTTGGTTTGGGAAATGTGGGTTATGTTGATTTAAATATCTTTTTTGAATTTTGAATTCTGTAAATTTAAATGAATATATGCTTATATGGATTTAAATCGTGAATTTAAATGATATATGTTATTTATAAATTGATTGACACATCTTTTTGGATTTTAATGAAAATGGGAATTAAGAAAATAGAAAATGAATTTTACATTGTTTCAATTTGATATTGGAAAAGAGTAAATAGGGAAAAGTACTTCATTTTCATTTATATTTATATTTTGTGAAGAAATATGTGTGAGGAAAACCCTCTTTTGGGTAAAAATTTTATTTGTTGATTGGGAGTACAATTGGAGGATGAATTCAATGAGGCCGGATATTTTGGGTTAGGAATTGGGAGGGGAGTGTGTATGCCAATCCTTGTGAGCTCTTTTTTGGTGTGTGTAACGTGCTCTTCATTCTAAAATTTGATCAAGTTTGAGGTATGTCATTTGTTTCTTTTAATTTGGTTGAATTATTTCAATTCAAGAGGTTGGAATAAGATTGGGGGGTTGTAGACACCTCCCAACATAATTCACTTTAGAAAATATGATGTCCCTTTCATTGTTTTGAGATTTTTTGGAAATTTTCTAAAGTATGGGGTTAAATGCCTAAATTTTGGGTAAATATGTGAAATGTGAATTTGACATGAAAAGTGTGTTTGTGGGCATATTTAGAGAAAAAGGGTACTTTTGAATTTTTAAAATTGGAAAAATAAATTTTGAAGAAAATTTTAATAGAGTTATTTGGGTTTTTTTTTTTGTTTTTGGCTTGTATAAATATTAAGAAAATTTATTTATTTTTTCATGAAAAATGATGAATTTGAATGTTTTCATGAAAGTGTCATTCATGAATTATGGAAATAGTGCTTGTGGAAGCTTGTTAGAAAATTTAGATGAAATTGAATTTTGTGCATTATTTTTCGTGTCATATTTGTTGGAGGATGTGATGAGCTTAGGGTGTAGGTATTAGAGAGAGTTATGGGGATGGATCCCAAAATGAACTCAACCTAAAGTGACATGTCTAGGCAATCACAGTGTGGGGAGTTTTGGATTAACAAGTGAAAACTAATGAAACATGGGTATTAGCCCAGATAATGGATATCCCTCTCATGCCTTGAATGCTCATACGGGCTAAGGATGATTGAGGAAGACAAGTTGCTTAGGGAGAATAAGACTTGTAAGATCAAGTACCCTCATCTATATGATACTTAGTTCCATGTTGAGTCCCGAATGAGTGTTCGCAATGATATTCCCTCTCTTACTCTCTAATATCTAAACCTAGTGTAATTTGAGTAGTACCTGAAGGATGATGTATTCCATTCCATGTGCTTACTGTTGTTATCCCATTGGCGAGTTTTCCCAATACGGATTTCATGTGTTATGCCCTTGGTGATTTTTCCCAAGGATGATTCCTTGTATGACACTGGTGAGTTTTCCCAATGTGGATTTGTGATGAGACATTGGTGAGTTTGCACAATGAGATCTTGTAATTGATCTTATTTGTGTTGATCCCTCTTGTGAGATTGGATGAGTGTTTTATGTGATATATATGTTGATTGTATACTTAATGTATGGTGTGTGTGTGTAAGCCTTATCACCATGTTTTTGGTGTGAGTGTTATGATTGTGGCCCATGTGACTATAACCTAGCACGGTGGGAGTGGATCTTTTGATTCCATGAGGTCGGGTGGTGTGGTAACCACCATTGGGGATTGAAGGATTGTGGTAGAGTCGATGATGACTTTAATGTAGCAAAGGTTATTATTCTTATTCATGTTTTCTCCCATTGAATTCAAATGTAATAATGTTTTTTTGGACCTCTCATTAAGGAGGGTTATAAGATTTGATAATGAAAACTGTATTGGTTTAATTATGTGTCTCGATATTAGAACTAAGCATGATTTCTTTAATTTTTCCTTATTTTATTGTGTAAAGGATAAAATAAACTTAGGAATCTTTCAATTGGAGTTTAAAATGAATTTAGAGACTTTATTTCATAGTTGGGTAGCCCAGTACTATACCAAGAAAACCCTGTCTCATCCATCAATGACACAAACTGTTCAAAATGAAACTAAGTCCACTTGGGAAACCTCATACCCAGTGTGGTGGCTTGGTCCTATACTTGGGCTACCTTGTTCCCATACAAAAAACCCTCTCTACCTCAACTAGCTAATGGATTTATTAGCCCAATTCCATCGAAGAATAATTTGTATGCCTTGTATCTTTCCCGTTTCGACTACTTTAGTCATTAGAACCCTCAAAAACCTAGTCAAAGTATCTTTGTCTTAGGACTTGATTTTTTTCTTTGTTTTGGAGACCTATATGAGAAAACAATTCAAACAAAAGTTGTTCCTCATGGTCCCAGTGGTTTAGTGATTTTGTGAGCATGTTCTTATGTTTTTTCATTGAGAAATTATGGCTTTTCTTTCCTTGTTTTGTGTCCCATCCTTTGAAGCTGTCCAATTGTCAAACCTAGGGTTAGGGAGATTGAACACCTAGTATTGTGAAGACTTAGGAAGGTTTTAAAAAAATTTGGTGGGACTTATTTGTGTCCTCAATATTCTTCTTAGGTCATGGGTATAGTGGAGTAGTATTATTTCGCTTGTGTGTTGTCAAATTGCGATGGGGCATCCTAGAAGTCATGTGGTTGTCTGGAAATGAGTCATCATCATTCTAGTAATGGAGAGTTTATGCTTCCTGGTTAGGAAACCTCTTGTGAGATTTTTACCTTGTCTTAGAGTTTTTAGTGTGTTTGTGTGGATTGGAGGTTGATGATTCCCTCATCTTATCCTAGTGTGGCATTATGAGAAAATGTGATCGTGGTTTAGTAATCGATCATCGTGTAGGTGTTGTCCTCTCTCTCTCTCTCTTGTATGTTCCTCATGATGGATTTATCCCACAAGTGGTTATTAGTCCAATGTTTCTACACTTATTATGCAATAGTGAAGTTTTCTTGTCGTATTTGTTGTTGTGTCATTATGACACGCGTGTACATGTTGTTGTGTAGGCATTATATGTTATTGT
Source organism: Sequoiadendron giganteum (assembly GCA_007115665.2). NCBI lineage: Eukaryota > Viridiplantae > Streptophyta > Pinopsida > Cupressales > Cupressaceae > Sequoiadendron > Sequoiadendron giganteum. The sequence goes on along the minus strand of CM021101.1, from coordinate 643,479,148 downwards.
TGCATTATTGGTGTTGTTATCTTTGTTTCAAAAAAAAATTTTTTCATTAGGTTTTGTTTTGAGTGTGTTGGCTTGGGGAATTATATAGGTAGCCACATAGACATGATTTTGGGTGAAAGGGTTTCAACCAAAAACCTCTTGATCGAAAGGGTTTCACTGAAACCTTTACATGTAAATTGAACCTCATTTCAATTTTTTAACTAAATTTTTTTTAATGGTTTTGAGAAAAACCCATTCACTCAAAACTCTATGTGTTGTATATATGCTATGTGGTTTTGTGTGAAACAACTTTACTCAAAATTGTTTAAGGCAATTGTTTCACTTGAAATTATTTTTTGGCTAAAAGTGTGACACAACTCTATGTTTTTACCTTGATGCTCACCTGATTGTGTATAAACTTAAAATTATGATTGGTACCTTGTATTATAATTAGTGATTTTATGATTTTTGAGTCCCATTTGGTAGTGACTTGGAAAGTAAATGAAGGATGGTACTAGTGGTACCAAATTTAAACTATAAGGAACACATAGTGCCACTCCATGTGAAACACCCTAATTATGTGATTATAAATAATTTTAAACATTAGAATTGTAAGGTGTATGATACTTATCTCAACATTCTCCCATTTTTTATATACCTTATAAGATCAATAGGTAAATTACATCAAATATGAGTTGACCACTAGGGTTCGTGAGACCCATGAACTCATTACATAATCTAAGCTTCTCTATGCTCACTAACTTTGTTAATGCATCTAAATTATCTGAAGTGTCAACTTTATCCAAAAATATCCTCCTATCCTCCATCATGTTATGAATAGAATAACACTAATATTATTGTGCTTCATCCATACGTGAAAGGTTAGGTTGTTTTCCAAATCAATTATGCTTTGATTGTCACAATAAATTCTAAATACTCTCAAACTCACCTAAAATTTGAACACATGTTAAGTCAAATGGCCTCATTAGAGAATGAGTAGTTTCCATATACTATGCCTCTATAATGGATACATTAAGCACAACCTATCACTTACTCATCTAACTTAATACATCATTAAACATATGCAATCATTGGCAAACCTTTTGCTATCGATATTTATTTCTTAAAAATCAATATTTCTTGAATATCCACTAAGTGTCATAGATTTATTGAGGTATTGCCTCCCTAATAAAATATATAGTAATCAACATTACCTAGTAAATATTTGAAATACCTTCTACATTAATACTCAATTATCTAATCTAAGATTAGCAACAAAACCACTAAAAACTACCACTACTTGGGCTATGTTTGGTTTAACGTATATAACATACATATCACTCCCAACTATACTAGCATAAGGTAAAAAATCATATTTTGCATCTATTTATAGGTGAAAGGACATTGCACAACAAAATATTTTTTCCCATAAAAATAGGAACAAAAACTGGTTTGCTATTGGATTTTCTAAAATTCTACAAATCAGAGTCAACATACCTCCTTTGACCTAACCAATTTTTTTCTTAGCTCCATCTTATCAATCCATCCCTAAGACAAAGTTAGCAATGTTGGCACCCTATTTTTTGTATGTATCGTTCCTCTTCCTCTTAGGTTTCTTTTAACCCATCAAATATAATTGATCTAAGAAATATTTATATGAGTCTCCATTTGTTAATTTTACCTAAAATTTATTATTTTCTTCATCCTACATGTGCTTACTTAGGTGTTAAAAGTTGCTAATGTCTCAAAAGATTATGTTCTAGTGATTTTGGTTCAATTCTTGAGCATTTTATTATGTTTTTAAGATTTTCCCCTCAATTTGGATGTAGAATTTATATCTACAACTTCACTTCACTTCACCTCCCCTTTTCCACAAACTTTCAATTGGAAATGTTGCTTGAGTTCAGTTTGCAGGTTTTTGACCCCCAACTAGATATTTTTTAACTTCAAAACCCTATAAAATTCCTTCTCCATCCTTTGCCCACTTTCCTTCACTTCCTATCTTCACTTTGTGGGATTTTGAAGTGCAAATAGATGTAATCCCAAGAACATTTTAAAAATTTACTTTTATAATATTTTCTGGTAAAATATTCACTTTTCTTTGGATTCTCGCAAGTTTTCCTTTTTTTCCTTTCAACCTTCATCCTTTTCCATTAAACAAGAATATTAAATGTAATTGAATATTTACATTTCCTATCCAAAACTTCACTTTAGTTAAATTTCTCCTCAAATTTAATCCATTTCCTTTTCATTTTGTATTGTAAATTTTTTACCTTCATCTGTACTTCCATTTTCATTCACCTTCATTTGCAATTGCACTTGCATTTATCACAAGTCTATTCTAGCTAAAATCACCCCCTCTTACCAAAACCTTTGAAAAATGTCAACATAATGAAGTAAAGGAGGAAATGGTCAAGTAGATAAATTCAATGAGTTAAAAGTTCTTGAGCTTGATAAATCATCGATAAAACAAAGAGAAAGAGGTGAGTTTTGTTGGTGATTTCACAATTCCTTGAACTTGTTGATATGGCTCAAGCAGAGTCAAAAGCTCCAATAGTGCATGTGAAAGAGAAGATGTTGGAGGTTTAAGAATCCATTGAACTTACAATATGGCTCAAGAAAGATTAAAATCTCTGACTTGTCTTGAAGGTAATATTTTAATGATTTTTTAAAATACAAAAATGGGCACCATGATGAATTACATGCCCCTTTCTTTTATATGATGCAAAGTTACATGAATGCAATAGGTAATTATTCATCCCCTAAGATAAAAAATATAGATGCAAGGGATTTCATAGGATGAAGAAGAACACTCCCCCATCCCTGTAGGCACTTTCAAATACATCAAACCCCTAATTTTGGCATGTTTCAAAGAAAAAATGCCCATAATTCTATTAATGAACTGATTTGGCCTTGCACCTACTAGATCCAACTAATAGTGCCCATAAAAAAATATTAATACAAATTGACATGGTTTCAAAGGAAAAGGGAAACACTTTTCCCATGCCCTAATTTATTGTAGCAATTGAGATTGTAGTGTTCAATCTTTCTTGCCATCATCATATAGCAATGCTTGTAGTAGATTTAGAGGGAATCTTTGTGCCATTTTTCTCCAAAGCTTGCAACATCATAAATGTAGAAGACATATGAAAACTTGGAGAGAACATTTACCCATATTTCCCATGTGTCCTAACATATTTGTAACATAATTTTCTACACAACTTAGAGAGAACAACACTTAAAATATATGGGTATTCGGTGCCATTTTACGCATCTAGATTTGAGGAATTCATGAGGAATTTGGAATCTCTCTCCCATAATATTAAAAATAAAAAATAAATTCATGAGAAAAGAGGATAAATTATTAAATGAAGGTGAAATAATTGTAGAAAGAGAAAAAAGAGATATTCATTGGAAGTCCTAGGGTTTTGATTTCTAGCTCTAGGTAAAGATATTTTGGCATTGTAATGATCTAGTTTCATCCCAAACTTGTAATAACATATTTTAATCTTTGTAGATTGAATTATTAAAGACATAATTGAACATAGTTGAGTGTTTCCCTATGTATGGTGTACATTTCTAGACATGTGTTGATTAGTTAGCTAGCTAGAAGACTATACAATCCTTGTAAATATTTTGTAAGGTATCTTATTAGAATAATAAAAGAAATGCATGGATATTATCATGGATTCGTAAGTATACTCATTTAATATTTTTCAAATATTTATTATTTTCATGAATGCATGAGTAGATACCAACTTTCCTTTGTAATTTGAAAGGTAGATTATTTTGTGGTATCTTGATTAAGGGGTCACCTTAGGTTAGAATTCTTACTTTTTTGTATGAAATTGGAGATTATGATGCAAAAATAGATAAAATAATTAGTTTGTTATTGGTTCCAACTTTTGTGCACTATGCAATGGGTATTTTTTATATCACAATTAGTTTTTAGTATTTACAGTGATAACTAGTGCAACACCTCATAAAAACCTCCTTTGGTTTATCAAATATATAAGTGTAGGAGGTTCTACCCACCTCAGTAATTGGTCCTCATTTTCACAACCCAAATATAAGTTTTATGGTATTCTTCATAGGTTTGACACCCCTAACACTTGAGAGACTATCCAACCTTAAGGATTTGAGACCGACAACTTACATCACAACAAAATGGTGCCATTACTAGGGATACTTTAAATCAACCATTTTTTATGAAGTGTGAGCTTGGCATATACAAAAAAAATTATAATTTGATTACCAATTTCAACCAAAAAAAATATGTTTGGGTGACTTTGATTGCCCATCAAATGACACCAATAAAATGGTGTCCTTACCAAGGATGAATCGACATATTTTTGTGTGGATGATTTTGATTTCCTATCAACTCATTCTAAAAAATGACACTATTGTTAGTAATGAATTAGCGATTACCATGATGTATAGGAAATTGGAGACATTTTGAAGACCTTTGCAACTCAACAAGGAAATATTCTTGTTTGGTGTTTAAATTATCAACCACTGGGATAATATTTTATCTCTTCATTAATGAAGAGTTGTGATGATCTATTTTAGTTAACCCAAATCTAGCAATCATATCATACAACTTTATAATGGAGAGGAGAAGGTAACTCGATTACCAACAAGATGAAGATGCAATTAAAGCTTCAAGTAGTGCAAGAAGACATATATCATAGGAAGTTCAAAACTATGGTAAGTCATTTAGACCTACCTATATTTTTTTAGAAATTATTTTAGTAAGTAGAAATCGTGTACATTTTGATTCAAGAGATCAATGTCTATTTACTTATAAAAAACTCAAGTAATGGCATAATCAAAAAACAAATAAACATGCAAATTCCTTGTTAGATCTTAGCTTTGTAGGTATCAAATTTTATAGATTTGGTTATGTTCTGATTATATGGAGAAAATAGGTTTTGAATGGACCTGAAACCATTAACAAGAAGGTTTTGATGGGGACCTGAAATCCAAAAGAAAAGCATGTTGCTAAAAAGAAAAACCATCAACAACCCAACAATAATAACACCAAATAGAAAATACAAGACAACACCAACTACAGAAAGGTTTTGAAGGGGACTTGAACCCTATACAACAAGGTTTTGATCGAGACCTTAAACCCAAGAAAAGAAAGGAAACTAAAACCCTAACAAGAAATAAGAATTGCCTGAGTTAGCCAGGCAACCATCAACCTATAACAACCAGACCACAACATAGCACTTTGAAACAACACCCAACAAATCCAAACTCCCCACCTCAATAGGGAAGTTAAAAAATGAAACTAAACACCGAAGAGCATTAGCCTTATCCCAACACCAACCCAACTTGCACCTCAATAGGAGAGGGCTCTCCTATATATGAGAGGACGAAATGAGAATGTTTGGCACATAACATAGAACTTCCCACCAGATTCACAACACCCCTCTCCACCTCAATAGGAGAGGGCTCCACCTCAGAAGGATCAGTCTCCAACTCCATAGAAGACATCAACTATAGAACCCAATAGAAAGCAACTACTCCCATAGAAAGGATATACGTTACATCCTTTGGCATAGTAGAAAATTGGAGCACAAAAGAAGAAAAAGAACACTCCTCAGCCAACAACCTTGAGAGAGGATACTTTTGAGCCTTTAGAATAAACATTCAAAGGAGCTCAACCATCTGGAAGAACACACCCACATGGGAAAAAAACACTCCCATTAAATTTAAGAAATTTTGGGTCTTAAAACAAGGCTTTAAACACAACCTAACTGAATCAACAAACTCATAAATCAACCCATTCAAAGGATCAACCTTAAACAAGAGTAGGCAGACACCAATGTGCATGAAAAATAGAATGAAACCCAACAAAATCATAATATTTTTGAGCCATAAGGGGTTCAAACACACACTTAGAACCCTGAGACAAGAGGAGAAGAGACTTCCAGCCAAAATAAAAAACCTTTGGGACAACAGATAAAACTCTAAATATAGCCCAACTAAATCCAACAAATCAAGAAAAGGCCAACAAAAGTTGCCTTTAGCTCCAAACTAAAGAGAGCAAGAAAGACATATTTAAGGATAAAAGAACATATGCCAATGTAGAAACCTTCTACAACTAGTTGAACACAAAAAATGACAAGGAGAGTCTTAGTAGTAGAAAAAAATTAGGCAACCCTCTTGAGACCTAATAAACCCACGAAGGGGAGCTGCATAGAAACAACACAAGAGTAGAAAAGAAAACACCCATCCAAAAATTTGAAACATAAACCCCAAAGAACAAGAAAAACTATGGAAAGGCCAAAACCCAAATAAACCTAGTAGGGCAACAACAACAACCAAACCTGAAATATAGCTCCCCAACAGGCTACTAACAATATTTAACACCAAACCCACAACTTCCCAGTTGGACGAAAATAACCAAAATACCCACAATAGTGCATCTCAGGCCAAAGACAATAGCCAACACCAATCCTCAACAACCAGACAGAATGACAAAAGCAGTCGACCCAAAAAAAGTAAACCATCTACCTCTACAAAATCATCGCCTTCCTCTCTAGAATCATCCTTGGAATTCAAATTTCCCCCTCCGCTCCTCTTCCCGCTCCCTCTTCACTCCAATTTTCTAGATTTGGCTATGTTTACCTATGTGTCATGTTGGATTTGTGTTAATATACATTTAGTAATTGGTTTGAGAAAGTATAAATGAGTTTTCCCTTTTTCAAAATTTTTCCCAAGTTTATTATGTGATGTATCTTGTATGTTCACCATGATTCAATATATCCAAAAAGTCCAAAAATAATTAAGTGTTGAAGCTTTAGGGACCATTTCCTTAAGTTTTGTGAGTTTTTAGAGTTTTGAACTTTAAAGGATTTCCATGCTAATATGCTATCCTAGCCATCTCCATTTCCCCTTATCCATCAAGTTATCAACCTCCATATTTTTGGAATATCTTTCCTCCTAATCTTGGCATCTCGTTCAAACCTCGTAAAATTTTTTTGAGTATGAAATATATTATCTTTTCAAGTTGTCAAGGATATCCTTCCATCCATTGCAAGTTTGAATATTTGAGTTTTCCCTTAGAAAAATCTTACATCAAAAAGCTGTTGAATTTGGTCATCAATTAATACTAATTCACTAGCATCTCCAACCCTTGATCCTTGGTACTTTACCTTTTAATCTTTTCCCTTTGATATTTTTTGCCCTCCATACTTTCCCATCCATAAGTCCAATTTTATTCCAATCTTTACCATTCCTATCCTCTTCTAGTTAAAGAATTTCCTAAGTGTTTTAAAGTTCCATACTTCGTACGTCATGCATGCCTTTCCATCCAACTTTGATTCCTTGATGTTGTCATCACATTTCCATTAGAGTTATGAATTAATCCATATTTCATGATGTCATCTTTATATGGTGTTGTTATCATCCTTTTCAGAGTTCCCTATTGATGTCATCATGATGACATCATATTTTCACATTCTAAATTTTGTCCAGTGGATTAGAGGATTAGACCATTCATTTCCCAACTACCCTATTCCATACTCCCTTGAACCCCAACTCTCACTTCAATATTTTTTCCTAAGTATTTTGAAGTTGGACTTTTAGCCAACCCTTAACTTGGTATTTATTTCATGTACCCCTAAATACTTGAAACCTTGTTGATTTATTAATTTAGCCTATAAGATTTAGAATTTCATCCATTTACCTATTTTGATAGAAATATTAAGATCTCAACGTCAATATTTAACACTCTAATCATAGGTATATGACATGAGTTCCTATGACATCCAAATTCTAACACTCTTGCCCATTTTTTGTTGACTTCTTGCCAACTCATTAAAACAACCCAAAAAACCACGTGGTCACAAAAATTGACCTAACACATGATACAAAGATGTTGATATATGATAGAGATGAATTTTTCACTTTCCAAGGAGGATTAAGTGTAGTTTTGGTGCACAATTTAAGCAATTTCAATGGTAGCTTGCTAGAAGTGGCTAGAGTTTTCATTTATCGGTTGAAAGGTCCCTACACCTACTAGAGAGCACCTAAAGAATTTTTTTTATGATAAAAAATAATGGATTCAAAGGAAAACAATACTATGGCCATACCAAATTTACTACAATATATTAAATCTAATAGGGAACTAATTTTCACAGCATCTTGAGTAATTTTCTTGGCATATTTTGTAGATTTTTTTAGCATTCTTCATGTAGATTTGGGCATGATTCATTTTCACAAAGTGGATCCTAGGTTGTAGTTAAAGCTGGGTCTTTTGATACTACATGTCACAACCAACTTTTTTCAGTTATCATAAATAAAAAATCTATAATTCTCTATATTTTAAAAGCTAAAGGTATAGCCATATCCACAAGTAGAGTTAATTTTGGACATGAGAAATATTCACATTTTTATTAGATACCATTAAAATTAATTTAATTTTACACAAATAAAAATTAATTAGGCATATTTACAAATCAACACACCACAAGGACAAAAAATATTATAAACATTTCCTATTATTTTTTTATCACTACACAATTAACATTTATTATATTACTTGCCTTTAATAATTTCTCAATTCCAACCTTTTAATAAACTCAAGTTGTAGAAAGGGAACACCCATGAAGGTATAGATAATTACACATATTGTCATGGGTATCAAAATTAGCACAATAATAGTGATTATGAGGAACAAAGTAGAAGTAAATCTATCCTCCATCTTAGTCATACTAAGAATATTTGAAATACAAGGCTCAATAATAATAACTCATTATGCAATCCACAAATAATAATAAAAGTTTGATATATCAAAAAAATATGTTAAATACACATCAATTAAAATATTAAAACTCAAATAATTTATCCTCCTATGAATAACACATTTTACCACTTAATATGAAACATCCTAGTTGATGCCATCATCTAATCTATTAGGGAGAGGAGAGAAAATATCATGATATATTTTCTTCCAATAAAAAAGACAACATGGCTTCCTTGTGCACCACTTGAACTAGGTGAGACCCTTCCCTTCATAGATGGGGTCATGAATAAGAATCTCATAGAGAGAAAATAAAGGTAGTTAGTGTAGATGATTCCTCAATTAAGATACATATTACTAATACATATAATACATTGTCCAAGGATTTTAATAAATGTATATGTGTACTGATCCTATTGAAAGGCTGGATAAATACCTCTAAATAGAGGCACTCCCTAAGTTTAGCACATGTACATAAATAAATGGCACCACAAAGGAGTACCTATATCAAATGGTGGTACTATTCACTTGCTATCTAAAGAATGCATATTTGTCCCTAATAAGAAATTATATTTACAACCTTGCCTATGGGAAATATTCAACACTACTCAATAGTGCAAGAGTGATTTGGTGATGGGTGAGGAAAGGTAGGTCCTGAAGAACTTCTTCCTATTAATATTAACAACACAACTTCACATAGAATGAATGCATATAAATAAATAAAAAAGTAATGTATCAATATACAAGCATGTATCTACACAAGAATACTTAATTTATCAAGAAAACTTGATTTTTATTGGATTATTTTAGATTGGTATTAAACCATTTCCAAAGTCATATTCCTTGGATAGTTCACTATTTATTGCTACCTAATCAATATAGTCAAATTTCATAATGTTATAGCATATACATATTAATCATTCTTACCATAGACTTTAATGGCTTAATCATTTCCTTAATTATAATAAAATTTATGTTCCTTAGAACATACCAATCCACTTAGCATTAGCCTATAGCATGTCATAATGATATTTTAACCATGTGCAAAAAACTTCTATCAACACTAGCATCCAAGTACTTTTGTAGTTCACAAGAAAATAGTTATAAAAATTAATAATTTTAATACATGCCTAATTGTTGGCATTTCAATTCGCACCTCTGGTATGTGAATTAGAAACGAACAACTATGCACATATAAATTGTTCTTCGAATTAGGAGGGGAAGCTCCCTCTTTGCTGATGTTGCTTAAGAAAGTAAATTAAAACTAATTTGCCTATCTTTTTGTTCAACTAAGAGCACAAGGTTATAAAATTCAAGTGTCGTAACTGAGGTTTTCTCTTTAGAAGTTCAACTATGACTAAGCCTACGCTAATGACGTTTCTAACTACTCAAGTAAATGTAGAGCATGAGAGTTAGAAATGAACAAGAAATTATACTCCAACACAAATACTTAAGCAAAATTTATCCCAATGCACATCTATTGAAATTTCGATGCAAGCTAAAATAGAGATCATATAAGCATAACATATAAAATGGAAATCTGAGACATTATATCAGGGCAGCAAAGCAGACACAAAAATTTATTTTCTCAAATCTCAAGAACCAAAGATTACACTTCCGGGACAATAGGATTGTAGCAGAATAGGCTTACAGTTTTGCGGTCAACCAAAACACATTGACACAAGACACATGAACTAAACAATATATTGTAGCTAAAGGAGGCATGCAAGCTTGCTCTTAATACTAAGTGAACAATACTGAATAACAATGAGAAGGCACTAGTAGGCTCAGCGTTTTGTTATCACAATGATTGCTAAAGAAAAATGGGCAAGGCTGGCCCTTATTTATACACAAGCAGAGGAGTAGGGAACCCTAAAATATCCTTGCTTTTACAACTAAGACTTTCCAATACACAAGGTTTATTTCTAAACCTAAAACAAGATAAACATCTAACAACTTATGAAAACCTAAAAACAAGGAAAGTGCCAACTATTAAATTTTGATTTCCTTCTTCTTTAAAGAATGGATAAGAATTGAGATGAGAATAGAAAGAAAGCTAAAAGAAAGCTTCTAGAAGATTGTTGCTTTAAATCTCGATCACATTCGCTAAAAAGAAGGAAACTGTATCTCTATCAGGAGCATCAATACTATCAATAGCAAAGTTCCGCTTTTCTAATATCTTCTCCCCTTTTGAAATCAAACTTAGAGAATCTTTGACATCTTCAGCTTCTTTATGAGTTCTATTCTTGAAAAACATCGCTGCCCCAAAAGATGACTCACTAATTGATAACTTGGCGGCTCTACAAATTTATGCTTCTGACACTTCTCTTGATTCTCCCATGGAAGAGTATTGTACAATTTTTTCTGACACTTATGCTTTCGCTCATACCACTCCCTTTGCACGTTCTTCAACTGAGATGATGATGTTTTATGTCCATGATGGTACTAAAAAGCACTTCCCAACATCGTTTGTTGAGATAATTATGATACAACACTTGTTTAGCTCTGAATTCGATGGGAGAGTACTTCATGCTGAAAAACTTGAAGATCGACTGTAAAATTGAATATGCTCGGACAAGCTCAACACAAACCCTAAAAATAACTTGCTGATTTTCCTTCTTCAAAATGACAATTTTTTCAAAAATAATCGGAGATATGGGTTTTGTGTAGAATCTCATTGCAAAGAGACCCAGATCGTCCGTTTTAAAAAATGTTGATGGCTGGTGAAAAGAGAAGCAAACCCTATTTTTTTAGGATTTTCTCAAAAAAGCCGAGAGTTGGGTTTTGTCGAGAATCACGTTTGAGAGGGACCTAGATTATCAGATGTTGAAAATACTGAAGATTTCTTAGACATGCATGAAAACGAAATTTCTTGAAAACTTGAAAACTTAAAATTTTTCCAAAGTTGTAGAGAATTGAAAACCAAGCTGACCCAGATCATTGAAATTGGAAAATATTGACCCCATTCTTTTGAAAATTGATGCCCTGGAAATTTGAAGCATGAAAAAGCAAGCCTTTGTGTGAGTTGATCTGAAAAATGCGAAGAACTCTAAAAAAGCACCAAGTTTTAGTCTTAGAATCTTGACTTGAAGAAAATTATATGTCTCCTCCTCTGAACTCCAATTTGCAAAAATGAATAATGGAAGACAAAATCTCTCTTAAATAGGTTTTTAGGATAAAAACTACTTTTATTCTCCAGCTTTAAAACTCCTTGAAGCCAATCTTGAGTAGATTCGTCGAATGTAGACGCTTTTGATGTTGAATGATGAAAATTGAAAAAAATTCTAAGGCATTGAGCCTTGGGTGCCATTCTCCTCCTGGGGTGCTTTTCTTCTCTATACTTAGCCAATTTTCTTGAAATTTCAACTTTTTTGCTTTATTTTGTCTTCCGTTTGTCTTTGCTTTTCGGATGCTCAGAGGATCCTATGAATTGACAGAGTGATCCATTGCGGAGCCTAACTGATTCTAAGAAGATTATCTTGGAGGAAACTTTGGAGAACAACATTACTTGACCCCTCAAAAATTTGGGCACCGTTGGCTACCTGGGGCACCCATGATCACCAGTGTTAGTCATTTTTCTTAAAATTTTCAATTTTCTGTGTTTTCTCATCTCCTAATGAATTTACAATTTTGGGAGCTAGACTATCCCGATGATCTGGCTATTAGATTCACTGAATAGCTTGTTGAATTATGAGGAGGGTTCTCTAGATGTAACGTCACCTGAAAATTTTATTTGGGGCCTCAAAATCTTGGGTGCCCCAGCTAGAATTCCAGACTTAGTTTCTTTTTGATGATTTTCAACTTTTACACTTGCCTACTAATCTTCTGATGGATTCTTGTTTTTGGATGATCTGAAGCTCTGATTTCCTGGTGGCTGGACTTGTTGGACAACTTAGAGGATTCTGGGAGGGGTCTCTTGGGAATGATATTTCCTAAAATTTGAATCTTGAGGGTTAAAATCTTGGGTGCCCCTGGCTAGCTAGGGCGCCCAACTCCTCTAGAGTTAGTTTATTTTCTGTCTTTCAGCTCGCTTTTGACTTTTGATATTTTTCTCAATTTCATCTTTCTGTTATGTCTTTGAATGTTTGACTCTCACACCTGGTAGTTGACTAACCTCCATTGATGACCTTGGAGCTCCTGAAAAAGAAAAATAAACCCACTAGGGAAAAGCTGATCTTTTCATGATTTTGACTACACTAGCCTGATGAGAAAGTATTTTGAGCCAATCAAAATCAATTTCGACCCTAGAAGCCAAACTTTCTATTTTTAGAGAATTTCTATATTTAGAATATTTTGTTAGTATCCGTTTCAAAAGAAACCCAGAAAAATCCAAAAAAAGTTTCTATTTTTAGAAAATTTTGTCATATTTTGAAAATTCTAAGTTTTGACCCTCATGCAAGACATGCAAATCCCAATTTTGACCTTTTTTGACAAATTTGACGACTTTGACTCATTTCTTCAAAATGCCTAAGTGTAGAATTTTTTTTAATTTGGGGTACAACACTAATACTGTGTAATGCCCGCCAAGTAACCCTAAAGGAAGTTGTAATTAACGATTTAAGCGAACCAATTTTTTTGTTAAATTTTAAAAACATTCTTTTAAATAAATAAACAATACAAAATAAATATACTAATGGGGATCAAATTACTCCATTACAATTTTTTTTTAACAAAGGGTTTGTTTTGGAAAACCAGATTTGATTGTTTTCTACAAGAATTATAATTTTTTTTTAACAATCAAAATGTTTGATGCACGATCTAAAGTTTAAATTAAACAATAATACTACAATTTCCCCATTTACTAAATTAAATCCTACAGTAACTTTATACAATTTTCTCCACATTTTGGTTTAATTTAAATCTAGTTTCAATTGTCAAATCCTAATTCCCAATGAATTCAACAAACAGATTTCTTGAACAATAAATATTTGTTTTAAACAAACTAGAACAAGAAAACCATAGAACAAAACCTGGAATTCGAAGCTACAGGAAGAGAATAAATTTCTGATGCAAGCCTTCTTCAAGAATTCCTTGTATTTTCCTTAAACGTGCAACGGATCCAATCCCAAAAACTTCAACAATTGCAAACTGACTTTCCTCAAATCACTTCCAAAACCAAAAGTTGCTTCAACCCTTCCTCTGTACAATTTTTCCAAAATTATCCTCTCACACCAGAAGAAGTTTTTTCTTCTCTTAAAAAATTCTCCCAAGCATGAATTTTGCAACCAATCTTAATTCCTCAATTCCACTCACACATGCATGCCTAATTGAAATATCTTGCACAACCAAATCTGATTTTGCATGCAAATCTGAAACTTAAAATATCTAAATATCAATTATCTCCAAAATTGAAAACCAACTTTGCTTTTAAAATCCAATTCCAATTTATAATTTAATTCCAACTTAATTGAAATGAAATTGCAAAATAATTAAATTTCCACAAATTGAAATTAAATTCCAAGTTAATTTTAATTCTTTTATTTCTTTTAATTTTCTTGCATCACATTTAATTAATTAATTTAATTATTTAATAATTAGATTCAACCCCTTGGATTAAATTTAATCAATTAAATAAATTAAATATAATTAATTAATTTAAATATAAACTTCCATCCACATTGCATAATTTAAATTAAATAATCATCAACATGATATAATGCAATTATTCTAAACATCTATTTCCAAAACAAGAATCTTTCAGAATTAAATAACATTAAAGCAAGGCAAATAACGACTCGACACAGATGACTGACGACACACTATGGCTAGGGTGTAGACTTGGCACATGCTACCTAGCTACTATCTCCCTTCAACTTAATCGTTGGATCGACACGCTCAGACCTGTGAAACCAGGTGGAGTCGGTGTCATGTACCTACAATCCTGAAACATAATAACCAACATCATATCATATAAACAACATATAATACACACCGTGAAGAAGAAATCACGGAATCACAGGGCGCTCGCAAGCGAGTGATGCGAATCCATCCCCTTCACCAATACACTCATCAAAACTGACACTTCCACAATACATCGAATATTCTCATATGCACTAACATGTTATATCACTAACATCATTACACCATTAAAACATGTAACATAAATCATCAGATAAACCAAATCATATCACATAAAATAGTCTATCATTCAATAAATAGCGATCCAATACACATATAAGATAAAGTATCTGAATATCCAGTAACATAAATCAAAATAAAACAAGGACACACTGTCCAGTCCATAAAGCAAAACAGAGGGGTGTTACATAATGCATAGCAATAATCTATAACTTCTGCCATCATTGTAATCTTCATTGCCACTAATGAAAACAATAAGTAATAATTTTTAGTCTCACCTCAATTCTTTTCCAAGAGTTAATATTTTTGAAGAATATTTTGTTTTCATTTCATACAAATAATTGGTTTGATACACACTTAGAACTTTTAGGAATTTCATTGATCACTCCTAACAAGGAACAATTCCTATGACTAGGTTCACTCAAAGTAAGGTATAAACTAGGTAAGTGCTATCATTGGAAATGCGGCACAATAAATGTGTAGCTAATACACTCTATGGATAAAAAGCATAATAAAATTATGTATTCCCAACCTTGTAAATAATACTCATATTATATAATTTAATTTGATAACATAATATCATAAGATTGAAATACAATATGGTTGGTAAGGCTCACACCCTTCTAGGACTCTCTTGTAACTTTTTTAGTGTTGGAGTAACATACCTTAAAATTTACATCAAATCTCCCAAGGATAGTTTACAATCCATTGAGATATGGAACATATTCACACCACAAGATAAATACATATATAATGTTTAAAAAGAAGGAAGATCATGTTTGAAAAAATAATATTCTTATAGTATTAGATCAATATACTAGAACATGCCTAACATAATAGTAATATTATAGAGTCAACCCTAATATATAATTAAATGTCTTCAAGTGCCATCATCATTGCATGAACCATTCTAAGATATAAAAAAACAACAACCACATGTAGATTATAATAGACATGGAAGACCTATAAACACTAACATAGTTCTTAGTCCATCTAGTATTAGTTATACCATCTCTTTCTAATTGGTTCATTGATCTAATCTCCTTAAACATAATATTCTTTACAAGTAGGTTCATGACATACCATGGATATCATTCTCCAAATTACTATTTATAACCCCAAACTTGAATAGTATTAGTTCTTACAATACTTTTAGTGTAGGGGTTACTCATATTCTCATAATATTACCCTAGTTGCACATTATATTCCCATAGAATGAAAATCCTAGAACCATGATTAAATGTACCCATTAATTCATTTGTCACCAATTATTTTCTTATAAACACAAAATAAGATATTTATAGTAAAAATCATTTTGCATATTCTAAAGGACATCAACTAATGTGTGTATATTAGAAATGTTTTATTCCTTTTAAATAACCATACTATCAAAGGATATACACCTTATAAATAAAGAATCTTAGACATAAACATAAATTTTTTCAAGTAGGGAAAGTGTGTGTCTTTCCTTTTGAAGCCTTCTATATAGTCGTTTGTACAAGATTGATGACTAACTCTCATATATTTTTTTCTAATTCTCCTCTTCCACATAACTCTCCCAAGTATAATCAAATCCTTATTATTAAACTTACCTTCCTTTTTAAATATTTATTAACATAATGATTCTTTATAATAAAACTCATGCTCTCTTAACAAAGAAATACTTAGAAGCCAAGGGTAACATTGGTTCAAATGAAAAGTTATGGATCATTTCTTTTTTATAATGATATAGTGGATTGTGAACCAAGGGACCCTTTGAGGGTTGGAGATTTATTGGTGTGTCCACCACCACACTATATTGGATTCAATATGTTGGGATGAAGTCCACACCCCATATCTCAAATAGATTCCAATATTAGAATCCCTATTCTTTGGGGTTTTACCAAATATAATTATATTCTTGAATATTTCAAAATTTGTAATCCTACATATTCACTCTTTTAAGATAGTCAAACCATATATAATTTAGGTGATAAAGGTAATGATTATAGTTTAAGGCGAGTTAGGATAAAAAACGGTTCCTTAAAACATGTAAGCATGATAAGTATCACATCAAACTTCATGCATATAGCACTCATAAAATCATAGATGTATAGTAGATTGTGACAGTAAACACCTCATGGTCTAAGTAGGGTACCAATTACATAACCATGATCAACCATTGAAACCATCTAGGAAAATGATAACTCAATGAATGGCTAAGTGATAAGTGAATAAGGAATATAAAACCCAAATAACATAGCCTACACAAGGACTAATTAATTTATTCTATATCTATAATGTTTCTTATCCAAGACATAATCCTCCCTTATGATATTTTCCCTCCAACTAGGGACACAAATCCTTAGACACACAACTCAACATATGATTGAATTATTAATCCATAATATAAATAAAATCAATAAATATGAATTAGAAGTTTGTACTAATTATACTAAATCAAATTTATCATACCCATAAGTTATATTATTTGTAAGTCAAACTAACTCAAATCAACCATACACAAGTTCATATTATCACTCCATAATACTTAAACAATAGTTAAATATAATAGTTCTACCAAAATTCACATAAATATCTTTTATCTCATATATTTTTAAATTAATTCTAGTTATTTAAATATGAAATATATTGAGGTACTAGGACACATCCACAACTTTCCCATTAGTGGACTAGTTACAATTGCTAACCATTATTGAATTTCTTATATTATTTTTCTATCAATCCAAGTGATGTATATATTGGGACAAATAATATACTATATTTTGATTCATATGTGAGATTGTGCAATTGTCATGGTATATTCTTGTTGCAGTTTTCATGGTAGTATATACTGAAGAAATTTATATGTGATAATAAAATATAATAGTCTGGAAGATTTTAAAACACCCATGAGGTCAAAAATAGTCTATGGGACAATAGACCCTACAATTTGTGTTTTTTGAAGTGTTAATATTTTTATAGTCAATTTGATAATGAAATCCCCATTTTCTCAACCATCTCATTGAAAAAATTTATGAGGTTATTGATAGATTAATTATGCACTTGATTTGAATATCATTGTAAGCTTTGCATTACAAAATAAAGTGCTTTTGTATTTCTACTGCCTCATCTATACAAAAGACACAAACTCTCTCTTCCCATACCTCTTTGGTCTTTTCCATAATTCCATTTCATATGAAAGATGATGCAAGTTAGTCCTTAATCAAATGATGAGAGTCTTTTATCTAAAAGGGATATTGGCCCATAAGTAGACCTTTTTTTGATTGTTGAAAGTGGGTTTAAATTCCTCAAGGCAATATTTATTCTTTCTCCCTAATGCCCTTTTCAACATAGACTTGTGAAAATTATCTATGAAAAACACCTTTTTATGTTTGCTACTATTAGAACATGCATTCAAGAGAATGTGATATTTGTCTATCCACTTGCTATTTTACATCATCCATGATTTCTTTCTCACTTAGATAATCTTTAAAGATAACCTTGGGCCGTTTATTTACCTCCATTTGCTCTATTTTTTTACATATATTAAGAGATACACCACGACAATGGATTCTCTAGGAATTGTACATGTTTCAACTATAAGAGTCTCTTGAGGGACTATTTTTTACTTTGAATTTTCTTGTGATCATGAATTTTTGGATTCTCTCTATTTGCTTACACATGGTCTTTGAAGTGTTGTTAACTCATATTTCACATCCATACATCCCTATTAGAATTACTAGTAGTCCAGATATAATTTAAATAATTTTCCAATCCCATAGCTCGACCTCTCTGCATCTATTTTGAAGGGAAAAAAGTACTCCCCAACCTCTCAAAGTTCTCTTCCTTCTACAAGTTTCCTGGCTAAACTTGTTGTTAAAGTCAAATCAAAGGTATTTATACTTTATTACTTATTTTAGAATATTTCTTACAAAGTTAAACTATTTTTCTTTCTTTCTATTGGATAAGGTCATGATCTTGGTCTTGTTGATGTTGACTTGTATATCTATTTCTTTGTAAAAAGAGCTCAAGAGCATTTGGGTACTATTATAATCCTTGAGCAGATCTAGTAATAAATATAAAATTATTGATGTCTAAAAGAACCCCGATAACATATTCTCCCAAAAAAATATCATCCCCACTTTGATAATCTCCCTTACTATCTAAATTCAAATCTAAATAATATTTAAAAACAAACACATGCATTCCCTAAACATCACTAAAAATTCCAATCAAGTGAATAATATATTCTAAAAAAATACCATCCCACTTTGATAATCTCCCTTACTATCTAAATTCAAATCTAAATAATATTTAAAAGCAATTACAAACATTCAAACTCTAAACATCACTAAATATTTCAATCAAGTGCCCTCTCATATTCCTTAAATGTACATTCTTACAAAATAATTTAATCATTTAAAGTTAAAATAAAGCATTGAAATTTTATATACTCATACACAATACAAGCAACAACAATCTTTTATCATAAAGTACGTTTCCAAGTTATCACATACTTCCCATCACTAAAATCACAATATTTATGTTTAATAAAAAAAATCCCTATGGATTTGAGCTCCTCGCCACGAGATGTTTTTTTAAGATAAAGAAGTAACATTTATTTATCATTCTACTCTTCCTAGTCTTTCTTCTGCTACAATCTTGTGTTTGTGATCATTTTTGGTCTATCTTATTCAACATTTTATAATTTCCCACATAATCTTTTGTTTCATATTAAAATTGTAGTTATTTCTCTAGCTTTTTGTAGATGTTCCCTTGCTGATCTGTTTGTTAATTGCTAGTTTCTTCTTGCTGTTTTTATTGCAATCTCTTTGTAATCTACTTTTTATTAAATAATAAAATATATTTATTTATCATTTATTTCCATATCACGAAAAAGTAAAAAGGAAAAAGTCACAAGTTGAATAAAAGTAATAATAATACTTTACAATGAAGTTATGTAGTTTTGTGCTTAGGAAATATTACCAATGAAGGAAATATCAATATTGTTTTTAAAGTAAGAGATCTTTTATGATTATCAATTTGCTCCTTAATCATATTATTACTCTAGTTTAGGAAAGTATTGGAATGGAATACATGATGTATTAATAGGTAACTTTATTTATTAAAGTAGACATCATAAAAAATCCTATGATGTATTAAGTGGCCTTTTATTATTTACATGTTCAATTTCTTAAAAAGTTAGGATTTTGGTTTAATTGTTGAAATATATATTTTATAGAGTTTCTTATTTGTTTGATAATTAACGGTCATGTTGGCAAGAGACACTGCTAGTATCACTTGATGTTGTCATTGATGGCAACTCTAATTGATGATCAGATACATGCATTATCATTCGATCATATTGACAGACAGATTGAAGATTAATAAGGCAGAACAAAGTATCTGGTAGCACAATGTTCATCGATCTGTATGAAGATTTCATGTTATTATTTTGTGTTGCACATCTCAGGAAATGGTTTTTCATATAATATCTCTGTTACTTCTGAAACGCAGTAGCTCGTATCAATTCGTGTGGAAGTTAGAAGATCCGGTTGGCTTATTCCCAAATTTTCTTGTATTGGAGCCAACTTCATTTATGTATTATGTCGTAGATATATGGGAAGCAATTGGTTAAGTATTTTTGTGTTTGTACATATTTTTTTGGGTCCTCTCTATGTCTTAACCAACTTTGGAGGATGCGCATAAAGATTTAATTAAGGATCTAGCCGACGGTGGTAATTATTTTTGTGTTCTTGAAGCCAACAAAGTGTAATTGAATTCTATGTTGCGGATATATATATATATATATATATATATATATATATATATATATATATATATATATATATATATATATATAGATCGCCTGTATCATTTTGAATGATGCATACAGTGTGTATTGGTGCGAATTGTGAATAGGAGCAGAGCACAAGAGCAATAATGCACAGTTTCACTTGTGCATAGAAGATCTGTGTTGTGTGTATGAGCATAATAGAGCAGAAGTACAAAATCAGTCTGTAAGGCAATAGATCTATTATTGTTCTTAATCGGAACTGTAATCAGGCATTTGTAGATGCTAATTTTCTCAGTTCAAACTCTCAGATGGTTTTAATCTAATTTTCTTTGTAAGGCAGTGAGCCTTCCCTTTGAGTAGTGAGCTCTAGGCAGTGCACCTGAATGCAAGTGCATTCCCCTTTTTGTGATCTTCATATGAGTATACTTAGATCATAATTGTGGATTGGCCATTCACCGTGGTTTTTCACCTAACAGGGTTTCCACGTAAAAATCTTGGTGTTATGGTGTTGTGTTTATTTTTATGTTTATGCACTATGGTTGAATGTTACTAATGATTTGAAGATAAAGGTTAATAAAGTTGATTTTTGCACAACACTGATTCACCCCCCCTCTCAATGTAGCTTGTTTCCAATAGGTCATTTATTTAAAAATTGTTAAAATTGTCATTCAATATTTTAAGGTTGTTTATTTTTCTCTTTTTGTATATTCTTATAATTGAAGTTTTTGGGGTTAGTATTTTTCTTAGGGTTATTTATTTATTTCACACTTATTTAAGCTTGTATGGTTTATTAAAAATGGTAATTATGATGGTAGACAATATTTTCCATAAGTGATATTTGTGTAATTTTTGTATGTTCTTGGTAGTTGGAGTTACTTCCTCTTTTCAATATATTTGTCACCTCTCTTTAATGTAGTTGTGATCTTTCTTAATCATTTGATTGTCTTCTTCTAAGTAGGTGTATTCATTTGTCTATACTTTGCAAGTAAATGCAATTTTTGGGTGTGTGCACCAATCTGTGACACAAAAATGGTGCCAAATTGCAAAAAAAACTCGTAACAAGCCATATTGTGCTCACCAAATTTGGAGAGCGCCAAATGACTTGAATTTTGCAATGAATTTCATTCATGACTTTTGGAATGCATTTTTTTAAACTCTTTCATTTTATCTTTCTCTTCCAAGGAAACTATATACATGAAATAAAGTATAAGTTGACATTTACATATGGACATTTACTTTCTTATACTTTAAGTTATATTTCATGCATATAGTTTCAGGATGTTTTAGAGTGGTTTCAGATCTCTAGGAGTTATAATACAAATTATAGTTTTTGGAAGATTTTAAAAAATTTAGACTTAGTCAAATTTTAGTAATCAACATGTCAAATTTTAGTAATCAGGAGGTCAAATTTTAGTAGTCAGCAAGTTGTATCATCTTTCTCTCACTCTCTCTTTCTCTCTACTCTTTATCTCTCCACTCTCTCTCTCCCTTCCTCCCTATCTCTCCTTCTCTCTCTCACACACACCCCTCTATCTCCTTGCTACATCTGCCTCCCTCCCTCCCCTCTCTACTTCTCTCTATCTCTTCCCTCTCTACTTATCTTTATCTCCCCCATCTCTCTCTCTACCTATCTATCCCTCCATCACTTTGTATCTCACCTATGTCTCTCTCCGTACCTCTTTCCATCTCTACTCTTTATCTCTCCTCTCCCTCCCTCTACCTACATCTCTCTCTCACTCTCTATCCCTCTCTTCCCCCTCTTTTTCTCTAACTCTCTCCTCTCTATCTCATAATTTTCTCTCCCTCCCTCTCACTCTCTCCTCTCTATCTCTCTCTCTCTCATACACACACACATGCAAACCTCTATCTCCCTCCCTCCTTCCCTCTCTACTTCTATATATCTCTCCTCTCCCTCTCTCTCTCGACCTCACTCTCCCTCTTCTTTTTGTATCTCCTCTTAGTCTCTCACTATTGCACCTCCCTCCCTCCCCCCTATTTCTCTCTCAATTGCTCCTTTTCTCTATCTCTCCATTGTCTCTCTCTCACTCACACACACCTCTATCTCCCTCCCTACCTCCCCTCTCTACTCTCTATCTCTCCTCACTCTTTCCCTCTCTATACCTACCTCTCCCTCAATCACTCTCTCTCTCCATCCCCATCTATCTCACCTATGTCTCCTTCCCTACCTCTTTCCTTCTCTACTCTTTATCTCTCCTCTCCCTTCCTCTACCTACCTCTCTCTCTCTATCCCTCTCTTTCTCTCTCACTTTATCCTTCTCTCCATCTCACCATTATCTCCACCCCTACCTCTCACTACCTCCTCTCTAAATCACAATTCTCTCTCTCTCCCACTTTCCATCCCCTCTCACTCCCTCCTCTCTAAATCACCATTATCTCTATCCCAATTTCCCTCCCCTCTCTCTATCTCACCTATCCCTTTCTACCTCTCCCTCCCTCTAACCTCCCTTTCTATCTTTATCTCTCTTTCTCATTCTCTCCTTACCTTTCTACTCTTTATCTCACCACTCTCTCTCCATCTCACTCTCACTCCTTCCCTCTCCCTCCTATCCCTCTCTCCAACCTATCCCTCCCTCTCTCCTTCCCTCTCTACCTACCTATCCCTCCACTACCTACCACTCTCTCTACCTCTCTCTCTCCCTCCCCCTTTCTCTCTTACTCTATCCTTCCCTCTCTACTCTCTAATCTCTATCTCTTCCCCCTTACCTCTCTAATCTCTTTATCTCTCCCCCTTCCTCTCTCCCCTCATTCTCTCTCCTCTCACTCTCTCTCACTCTCACACACATTCACCTCTATCTCCTCCTTTCCTCTCCCTCCACTTTCTGCTTCTCTCTATCTATCACCTCTCTCTACAACTCCTTCCTTCTCTATTTATCTTTATCTCCCCTCTCCCTCTCTATACCCACCTCTCCCTCCATCAATCTATATCTCAACTATGTCTCCTCCCTACCTCTTTCCCTCTCTACTCTCTATCTCTCCTCTCACTCCCTCTATCTCTCTCTACCCCTTCCCTCTCTCTCTCTCTCTCGCACACACACACACACTCACCTCTATCTCCTTCCTACTCGTCCCTCCCTCCCTATCTACTTCTCTCCATCTCTCCTCTCTCTACGTCTCCTTCCATCTCTACCTATATTTATCTCCCCTCTCCCTTCATTACTTTGTATCTCACCTATGTCTCCCTCCCTACCTCTTTCTGTCTATACTCTCTATCTCTCCTCTCCCTCCCTCTACATATATCTCTCTCTTCCTCCCTCCCTCCCACCTTCCCTATCTAATTATCTATATCTAATCTATCCATATATACCTCTTTTTCTCTCCCTCC
>CM021101.1:643383200-643455117 GCA_007115665.2 Sequoiadendron giganteum | reverse complement strand
GTAGAAAGGGAAGGAGAGAGAGGGGGAGATAGAGAAAATTAGAGAGGGAGGGAGGGAAAGAGAGGGAGGGAGGGAAGGAGAGAGAGGTGAGATAGAGAGAACTAGAGAGGGAAGGAGAGAGAGAATGGCGAGATAGAGAGTAGAGAGGGAAGAAGAGAGAGGGAAGTAGAGAGTGAGAGAGAGGGAGGGAGGGATAGGTAGGGATAGAGAGAGGTGATGTAGAGAGTATATATATATATATAGAGAGAGAGAGATGGACATGTAGAGATGTACTTCTTGAGCTGAAGGGAGAGAGTGTTAGATAAAGGGATGGAGATAGTGAGAGAGAGAGGTCTAGAGAATAAGAGATAAAAATGAGTGAGATAGAGAGAGAAAGATGAAATTTGACCTCTCGATTATTGAAATTTGACATGATGATTACTGAAATTTGACTAAGTGAAATTTTTTAAAATCTTCCAAAAAATAGAATTAGCATTATAACTCCTAGAGATTTGAAACCACTTTCAAACATCCTGAAACTATATACATGAAATATAGCTTAAAGTATAAGAAATTAAATTTCCATATGTAAATGTCAACTTATACTTTCAGAGAAAGTAAATGTCCATATGTAAATGTCAAATTATACTTTCAGAGAAAGTATATACATGAAATTGCATGTATATAGTTTCCCTGGAAAAGAAAGAGAAAATGAAAGAGTTTAGAAAATTGCATTCCAAAAGTCATGAATGACATTTGGCGCTAGCCAAATGAAGCAACCCATATGGTGAATGTCAAATATGGTGAGAGCGCCAAATATGGCGAGTGTAAAATATAGTGCATGCCAAATATGGCGTGCGAAAAATATGGCAAGCACCAAATATTTGGCGATCGCCAAATATATCGAGCGCCAAATATGGCGATTGCCAAATATGACGAGCACCATTGGGAAATACCAACCCAATGGGTTGGATTTTTGATATGGCATCTGACCCAAAGGTTTGGACAACCATTTCATGCAAAATACATGATTTTTTGAAAGGGTAACAAAATTCTTAATATATTTGTATATGCTCACGTCACGTTTGCACATCTTTCAATGCAAGTTTATAAAAAAACTATTATGGCATTAACCTCTCTCTTAGCTATCTAAATATATAATTATTTTTTCATTTTGATTCAATTAAGGTTTTGATCCATAACTTCTCTTATAAATGCCTTCGTTTTTGGTAAAAAACCAACATGTGCTAGTTTTAGGATAGATTTTTACTCGTTCATCGAAACGTGAAGCAAATTACATTTTTAAAAACTAGATTCCATTCTACACGTGATGAAATTTTTTCAATTTTTGATTAGTTTTCAAAAAATTTAGGGGGGAGCACGCTCAAATTTCAGCGTTTCAAGATGTGTCCACTTTGAAAATTCATAAAATATTATATATTCATTAAATAAATTATTTGAAAGAATGAGGATAAACTACATGGTGTTAGCTAATTTCTCACTTTCAGATTTTTGAAATTCTAAAAAAAAGTTATCAAAAGGGGGGGGCCCTCAGATGCTATGCTATTTTTTTTTGATAAAAACAAGACCTATTTTGGACCCCCCCTTTTTGAGACCCTTAATCTTCATTAATTTCAAAAAGAATTAGTAGCTTATAAACTAGACTCAGAGCACTTTAACTCTTGTTCTTGCTGCATCTTGAAATTTTGAGCGTAACTATCTTCATTTTCTCGTGCAAATAAGATTTTGCCGATTTCAAAAAAAAGTGGCATCTTAAGAGCCAAAATTGTGTCACAGATCCATGCACTTACCCTTTTATCTATTTTTGGTATTTAATTTTTTGATAGAGGATTTTATATCATCCAAAAACAACTTTTAGCTACCTGATATGGGAGCATGAGCCTTTTTGGGTTGAAACCTCTTCAGCTAAGAGCCAACGATTGAGGGGTATCCATTCTACCAAATTCGCTAGGGGTACGATTCCAACCTCATCCCTTATGATGTCGGGGTCTTGCAATCAACAAGACTTGATCCTTGGTGAGCTCACTAAGAACCATTCAACTTTGCCAATAGATCAAGGGCCTATTGACTATTTTTGATATTTGGACTTACTCTTTTCAATACATTTGCCACCTCTTTGATGTATTTTCCATCTCTCTTAACTATTTGTTTGTCTTCTTCTAAGTGTAACCATTTTTTTAAAATTTTCCAAATAAATGTAATTTCCATCTATTTATTTATTTGATAATTAATGGTTATTCATTTAAATATTTTAGAAATTTTTATTTGATATGTTACGATGTCTACTTTCTTCCTTTTTGTTTATCCTTGTAATAGATATTTTTGGGTTAGTGTAGGTTTTTTATTTTCTTTATATTTAGGGCTATTTATTTATTGTACACATTTATTTAAGATTGTTTAGGTTATTAGAAATGGTAATTATGAAAGTAGACAATATCTTCCATAAGTGATGTGTGTAATTTCTACATATTTGGTAGTTAGAGTTACTCTCTCTTTTCAATATATTTGCCACCTCTTTTTTTGTATTTTTTTAATCTATCTTAACTATTTGTTTTTCTTCTTCTAAGTAGATGTATCCATTTGTATACTATTTTCCATGTAAATGAAATTTATATCTATTTTGAGCAGTTGGAGTTACTTCTCTTATTGGATGTATTTACCTCTCATATATTTATACACATAACTCTCCTCTCATATTTGATTATGGTGAGCAATATTTTTCTTTATGTTATTTTAAATGTTTCTTATATTGCTAGAAATTAGCTCTATTTTGCTATTTTGATTCTAGCATCATCTGCTCAATTTAGTTTTGTTGTGTCTATTCTTATATTAGGCCATGAATAGTTTCTTGTCTATTTGTAGAACCTAACATGATATCAGATCAAATGGATTTAGGAAAGGTCAAACCAATTTCTAGTTTTTGAGAGAGTGTTTTGTAATTATCGATGTAGGCTATACATGGGCAAATAAAATAATATTCTAGTTGTTTCATTATGTCTAGAAGTCTTGATAAAGTCAGATTGGGATTTTATTATACACAAATTAGACTATGAGAAGCTAATTAACATCTCGGTTTGTGTGTGTATTTGAATGCTCAATATTTTCTAGTAGATTGTTTTTGAGGTATTTGGTACTAGATGGACCCTACTATTGTATTTAGAAGACATGATAAACTATATATCCATATAAAATTTATCAAAATTAGAGGTTTTATGGTCTTTATGGGTTTGAGTATTTTTTGTCTTGAAACTATTAAAAGGAAATCTATACAACCACACCATCAAAATTTTATACCTATACATAGAGGTGTTTGTTGTGATAGTTCTACTATCCTCAAATGACACCTCCCCTATACTATGCCTTCTTCATCCCCAACTCCCTTATGTAGCACCTCCATCAACTCTAACCTCCCCTAGGTAACACCTACCCCAACAAATACTCTATTGGGGTTTTTTATTCATACTTTTTATCAATAATTTTTGATTCATTCATACTTTTTGGAACTTAAAACTCTCATAACTTTCAATAAGAGCTCTTTTTTAGCACCATTTAATTTAATATTTTTTTTCCAAGCTATACATAGTGGTGTAGTTTTTTGTTCCTATTTTTAAACATATATGACTTTCAATATTTTGGCCACTTCAAGCCTTGTAAAAGCTCTATTAATCTAGTTTTTGTATCATAATAACACTAAAATTAAATCCCAAAATTATAACCTTTGGGGGATTATTTCATATATAGTATGAAGGGGGTTCCTATGTGTTTTTTTGTCTCAATGCTTATCCTTTTCTTTTCTCCATTATGAACCCTACAACTTCAATTCTAGTTCCAATTCTTAGACCTTGCAACTTCTTTGAATGTAAGTCTAAAATATTGATTTTGCTAAAAAAAGGATACCTTATATTATAATGGAGACAATATCTAAACCTATTGATTTAATAAAAAAGTTTAAATGAGATAAAATGTAATAAGTTTTTTGAATGTTAGTGTCTTGCCATGTCTTTGGATTTAATATTTCATGTTAATTCCTCAAGCACACTTAATGAAGTTTGGAATGCTTTGTCTAATTTGTTTAGAAAATAAGATGTAATTCAAGGTCATCTCTTAGAGAATGAATTCATAAGTCTTAATCCCTATAATTTTGACATAATTTAGGATTTTTTTTCTAATTTCAAAAATTTAGAACATAGTTGAAGCAACATGAGATATAAAAAATGACACACATGTATGATTCTTCCCATGCTATCTAAATTGGGACATGATTATTATATTTTCATCTCTAAATTTCATGCTACAATATATGCTCTTATTGATGTATTCCATGTGCCTAAATTTGATGAGTTTATTGTGTCTCTCATAATAGAGAAAGACAAGATCATTCAGATGGAAGCCCTTAAGTCTTGTAAGTCGCATGCGTCAATGACTCACTAAAACATAAAATAATAAAATATTTTCGATGGTAATGAGAATAAATTGAAGAATGAGGAAAAGAAAGATGACCCCAAGGGTAAGAACCAAAAATATTCTAATCCTCCTAAAACACATCCATCCTCTTCTAAAGACAAAAATCCTATGAAAGATAAATGTTCTTAATGCAAGAGACCTATACATGATGAACATAAGTGCATGGAATAGATTGATCACCTCATTCATATAATTTAAATAACACCATTGGGGTATTTGATCTAGTTAGATAGAGTTCATCACATGAGGATTCTTTTAAGAAGAACAATAAGGGGAAACTAGAGGGAAAGGCCCTTGTTTCTATTGTATCTATACCTTCCACATGGATTGTTGGCTTAGATGCTTCACACCATATGCATTTAGATAAGATGATTTCACATACTTGGAGCTAAGTTTCATGTTGAATGTTTTTATGGGTGATGATACTCTAGTTGAGGTTCATGGGAGAGAGTCTATTGATCAAAGTATAATGAAATATTCTATGATGTTCTTTGTGTGCCTTCTTTGTCGACTAATATATTGAACCAATCTACTAGATCACACATAGAATCAAGAAATTAGGTTGATTTTCTCCATATTTCATGGTTACCAAGGTTACATAGTGGCTATATAATAGAACTTGGAGGGTAAACCATCAATCTCCATTGTATTCCTTTTCACACTTTATTGTTGATTCTTCTTCCACTACACTACTTATTAATTTCAATGAAGTTCATAAGTTTTGGTAGTAATTTGATCATTTGAACTATGATTATTTGTAATAGCTCAATTATTAGTACATGGTTATAGGGTTTCTTATAGTTAATGTTTCCAATATAATTCTCTTAGTGTACTTTGGTATAATATTTTATAGAAGCTAGAGTTCTTTGAGGACTTTAAACCATTTGTATAGAAATAACATGGGAAATTCATCAATATTTTGTATGTAGATAATGGTGGAGATTATTTCAACCATTAATTTTATTAGTATGATCTACTATAGATCCATTACACCATAATTTTAGGTAAAGGTCATAAATTATGCAAACTATATATGAAATTGGGTTCCTCATAATTTATTTAAAGGAGTTACTCCTTTTGAAGCTTGGAGCAACAATAAACTCATTGTGAAATATTTTGAGGTATTTAGATGTCTAGCATGGGCCCATATATTTGTAGAAAATAAAAGGCTATGGATTCTTAGATCAATCCTTCTATCTTTGTGAGTTATATAGATTGTGTAAAGTGATATCAATTCCTTCATATAATTACTCATGAGGTATTATTTGAGAGGTTTATTTGATTTGAGCAAGGATATTTGAGTCCAAATCTTGAAATTTCTCCTTTTTCAATCACTTAGAGTACAATTGGGACAAATTATAGTCCATCTATTGAGGTGGATCCACTTGATCACATTTATAATGATGACAATCATTCTTATTTTAATTTAGATGACTAGATTGATGGTGAACATCATCCACCTTCATCTCGTAGTCATCATTTTAAGGATGAAAAATCTCTTCCTGACTCTACTATCTCTATTCTACTATGGGATAGATATATAATTTGTAGTTTTTAGGTGATTTGGTTATGGATCCTTTAGAGACTAGTAGAATTAGTCATAGTTCTAGGCACCGCCTCATATTTTCACCACCTTTAGTTCTAATCCATAATATTTTTGGGAGATATTTGGTATTCTTAAGTGGGATGCATCTATGCAAGAGGAATACAATTCCTCTGAATGGAACCTCGCTTGGGGGTTAGTCCCATTCCTAAGGGAGAAAACTTGTTTTATGTAAGTGGATATATCAAACTAAATTTATAGGAGATTGGTTAGTTGTTAATTTTAAAGCTCACTTGGTTACTAAGGTGTTAAATTACAAGGTTTTGGTATTAACCAAATCGATACCTTTGCATCTATTAAAAATATAAACTATATTAAAATCATGTACTTGCTACTATCACATCTCATAATTGGGAAGTTTATTAGATGGATTTGAGGAGTGCCTTTTTCCATAGAGATAAATTTATGAGATATACATGGGGAAAAAAAAGATTTTAACATGACACTTCCTTGGTTTGTTGACTTAAGATATCTATATATGACCTCAAACATATCCTTCAAGATCGGTCTTACCAAGATGGATTATTTCCTTCTCTTCATTGGATTTAATTGATGTGATTCTTATCCAAATATTTAGATCTTGAAGTAGGACGATTTTATCTTACTAGTATTTTTATATGTTGTTGACATTGATTATAGGGATCTCTTTATCCTCAATTACAATAGTGAAAATTACCCTACATGATAGGTTTTGATGTATGACTTGGGTTTATTGCATTATTTTCTTTAGCTTGAGATCTATTAGTTTAAAACATAGCACTAGTAATGCACAATACAAGCATGCACTTGAATTTATCTCATGGTTACATATGGTTGACTACAAACCTACTCTAATTCCCTTTCTTTATAGAGATAAACATAATGCAAAGTGTTCTTCATAATTGATTGATACTAATTTGTATCACCAATTTCTTATTAGCCTCAATTATTGGGTTCATACTAGGCCTATAATTTCATACATCATTGGATTGGTCTCTTGATTTATATAACCCATCAACTAGAATGGAATACTTCCAAGGATATCCTCCACTATATCAAGGATTTCCTAGTTATAGGATTCACTATGTGATAAGCATTAATACAAATTTACTTGGGTACCTTGATTCTAATTGGCTAAGCAATTCCTAAAATTATAAGTCCAGTTCTAGTTAAATAATCCCACTTCATTCTAGTCCTATATGTTGGAAAATCAAGAAATATATGTTGAAAATGAAGGTAAATTTGTAGCTTAAAACTTGTAAAACTATTAGAATGTAGATCTAAATAAGTGTTCTTTGTCACAATTATTTGTATATGATTAATCTGTTTAGATCAATTTTACTAATTGTAGAAAAAGACAAAAAGATTGTAGAAGAATGAGACATAAGATACAAGTGACACAACATATACGTGGAGAAACCATTTTTGGAAAAAACTCCTTTAGAATCAATAGTTCTTATATTATTTAACCTTAGAAAAAGATTACAATAACACTCTATCAATCCTTGATTGATATGCTTCTTTTCCTTCAACAATCCTTCTTCACAACTTGCAATAAAATATCATACACTTTCAACAACACAATCTATCCATGCATTCCATGTGACCAAGCATGAATCCACACATCCCATGCCATGATTCAAACCCTCACACATGCACAAGCTCAACCTGCTAACCTGCTGCAAATTCTAATGCAATTGTTGCAATAAATATACAATTAATGAGCATGTAAACTCATAAGAGTTATCAAATACAAGAGCATAAATCTCCTCACAAAAAAACATGCCTAGATTGTGCAAGTATATTTCCACACTGTAACATGAAGTCAAAACCAAAGTCTCCTCAATTTAGGTGCCCCAAACTAAACACTTAAACTGATCGTTGTTCAAGAAAATATCTTGTAAGCATCACCTCAAAGCTGGTACCCAAGAGTGGGCCCACTTAATTGAGCCTTGTAAGTATATTCTCATGTAAAACGTGCTAACTGAAATATGCCAACTTGGGCACCCAAGGTGGACCCAAGTCAATCTTAGTTAACTGAAACATATCTCTCCATCAATTCATGCAAAAAGCATGCATGATTGATCATCCCCACTTAATTGAAAGTATCCATCTATTATCTGTCATGCAACTGAAATTATTAGTCATGCAACTCAATTCAACTAACATGCAACTAAAAATAACTACGTGCAACTCAAGTTAACTAGCATGCAACTCGAGTCAACTAGCATGCAACTCAAAATAACTACATGCAACTGAAGATAACTGAACCATAACTGAACTGAAATAAACTGATACTAAACTGATAGTGCCACTCCACTCATGTAAATATCAATCCCTATTTTGTAGGATCCTAAACATTCATTACTGAAGTGTTATCAATCCTCCAAATAGTTAACTAAAACAAGGTGGGCTCCACCTTCCATGTGGGCGCCCCATGTGCTCCTGTTATTTAGGACCTCTTCTTGGATGCCCCCACATGTTCCTATTAATTAGGAATAATTAAAAATATCAATTTACATGTTCATTTCATTTGAATTTAATCTCTTTCTAATCCTAATGTTGGGGAAAAATTTCCAAGGATTTAGGAGATACATGAAATATGTTTAGGATTGTAATTAAATGGCATCCTGTTCCCAACATTCTCCCACTTGACATTATAAATTGAAATTATTCTAAACAAGGAATCATTATTATAAATCAAGTATAGGACTCAAGGCCAATGGCCTTCCTGCACCAAGATAACTTATCTGCAACATTGATCAAAGTGCCAAATTTCTCAATCAATACCTTTCCCAAGTCTCTATAACCAAACTATCATAGGTAGAACTTCATGCTATCAACATAACAACCCAAATCTGCAAACAAGTCCCTATATATCCACCATCTTGCAAAATAATACTTCAAGGTAATAACTCACATAAACATGTGATAAAAAACTTATGAAGTAACTCACTATAGTAAAGTGTAACTAGTCGAAGCGAGGTGCCCCTCTCATACATAACACATATACCTTCTGGAACTCCCACTGCACAAGTAATGTCAAATTTGTCGAGTAGACCAAGAGTGGGATACAAGATTGTCCTGTGCATACAACACCAAGAAATATAGGATTTCAATAAAGCCAACCTTCTCATCAGGTCTATGATGGACTCACATCTATTTCCAAGTGTAGGCTCCTTGGTCTTTACTGTTGATTTTTTTTTATAAGTAACCATTCCAACACATATCTCTTAACATAAGAAATATCCAGCCTATTTAGTATCCATGAGCACCCACTAATCAATCCATGCCAGCTTCAAATGCAACCTGCATAATCATGAAGCTCCAAGCAAATGATTAATACTCAAAACCAAAAAGATCTACATCCTCTCCAAAGGAAGAACAATAACACCTTTACCAAAAAACTTTGAGGGTCTTCCATGAAACAAGATGTTAAAACCTCTTCAAATTACATGAAGATAACCATATCCTACCAAATCTTCCATTGAACTGTGATACCGAGCTATACATGGCAACAAGATAAACATCAAACCATCACTATCAAAAACTCCCACCGAAACATGTAACCAAGCTATCCATGACATCGTGATAACCATCTCCTAAATGAAGATCATCCATCGCCTCAACATAATCAAAGAATTCTTTGTTAATGACACAACTCCCAAAAGGTCAATCATAACCATAATCTCTAAACGAAGAAGATTAAAACACACTTCTTTTAAAAATCTATAATATCACAATAGTACAAGCTCCCACTACAGTCAAACAACCTTCAAAATTTTAAGAGAAAGGTGTTCCAAAATCTACCCAACTGTTAGCTTTGATACCAAATGTTGAAAATGAAGGTAAATTTGTAGCTTTAAACTTGTAAAACTATGGGACTGTAGATGTAATTAAGTGTTCTTTGTCATAATTATTTGTGTATGATTAATCTATTTAGATCAATTTTACTAATTGTAGAAATAGACATAAGATTGTAGAAGAATGAGACAGAAGATAGAAGTGACACAACATATACGTGGAGAAACCCTTTCGGGAAAAAACTCCACCAAAATCAATAGTGCTTGTATTATTTAACCTTAGAAAAAGATTACAATAACACTCTATCAATCCTTGATTGATATGCTTCTTTGCCTTCAACAATCGTTCTTCACAACCTGTAGTAAACTCTCATACACTTTCTACAACACAAGCTATCCATGCATTCCATGTGACCAAGCATGAATCCACACATCCCATGCCATGCTTCAAACCCTCACACATGCACAAGCTCAACCTGCTAACCCGCTACAAACTCTAATGCAATTATTGAAATAAATAGACAATTAATGAGCATGTAAACTCATAAGAGTTATCAAATACAAGAGCATAAAGCTCCACACAAAAAACCATGCCTAGATTATACAAGTAGAGTTCCACACCGTAACATGAAGTCAAAACCAAAGTCTCCTCAATTTGGGCACCCCAAATTGAACTAATCGTTGGTCAAGAAAATATCTTGTAAGCATCACCTCAAACTTGGCACCCAAGAATGGGCCCACTTAACCGAGCCTTGTAAATATCTTCTCATACAAAAGGTGTTAACTGAAAGATGCCAACTTGGGTGCCCAAGGTGAACCTAGTCACCTAAGTCAATCTTAGTTAACTGAAGCATATCTCTCCACCAATTCATACAAACAACATGCATGATTGATCATCCCCACTTACCTAAAAATATCCACCTATTATCTGTCATGCAACTGAAGATATTAGTCATGCAACTCAAGTCAACTAACATGCAACTGAAGTCAACTAGCATGCAACTCAAAATAATACATGTAACTCAAGTCAACTAGCATGCAACTCAAAATAACTACATACAACTGAAGATAACTGAACCATAATTGAATTGAACTGAACTAAACTAAATTGATACTGAACTGATAGTGCCACTCCACTCATGTAAATATCAATCCCTATTTTGTAGGATCCTAAATATGCATTACTGAAGTATTAGCAATCCTCCAAACAATTAACTGAAACAAGGTGGGTTCTACCTTCCATGTGGGTGCCCCATGTGCTCCTATTATTTAGGAACTCTTCTTGGATGCCCCCACATGTTCCTATTATTTAGGAATAATTACAAATGTCAATTTACATGTTCATTTCATTCAAATTTAATCTCTTTCTAATCCTAGTGTTGGGGAACACTTTCCAAGGATTTAGGAGATACATGAAATATGTTTATGATTGCAATTAAATGGCATCCTATTCCCAACAATATAATATTATTTATTTTTATTCCATGGAGGCTAAGTATTAGGGGCCATGGATTTGACCACCAAGGCCCTTTGTATTTAACATATTCACACTGATTTTGGTATTTCGTTTCATAGGCCCTTTCATATTTCATGACAATTAGAGTACTATCACGATCTCTCACAATATGGTCCTCATCAATGACCCAAAAATATTGAGGTCCAAATGCACTAAACTTGGGAATTGATTCATGGATAGGTATTGTTCTCCACTTCCCAACTAATAAGTAGGTAGTTGACATCTTCATGAAGCCCTTCATGGAATTTTTTTATTCATTTATGAGTTTTCCTAGGAGTACAAGAGGCTACATCTTGTGGGGTTGGTTGCTCCTCAACTCTCTCTCTTAGGGGTAATTTCTCTCTCTATTTGGGGGTCTATTCTCTCTCTAATTTAGGACATCTTCGTCTCTTTGACAGGATTTACATGTACATGAGTACCTCATTAGGCTTCATTTATCTAGGTTTCCCTTAAGGGGGTGTTAGTGTAGGTTTTTATTTTTCTTCATATTTAAGTTTATTTATTTATTCTACACATTTATTTAAGCTTGCTTAAGCTATAAAAAATGGTAATTATGTGGGTGGATGGTATCTTCCATAAGTGAAATGTGTTTAATTCCTACCTATCCTTGGTAGTTGGAGTTAATTCCTCTTTTGGATTTACTTTCCACCACTCAACCATTTATTTATCTCATGTTAATTAGGTTTAACAATATTTTTGAGATCTTCTAAGTAGGTGTAACTATCACCTATTTCTAGTAGTTGGAGTTACTTCTCCTTTTGGTTGTATTTGTTCCACATATCTATTTATACACCATTCTCTTCTCATAGTTGAAGATGGAGAATAATAATTCTTAAAGATATTTTGTAAGTCTCTTGTATTACTACAATCTAGCTTTATTTTGCTATTTTGATTCTAGAAGAATTAATTAAATAATTATATTGTATCTATTCTTACACTAGGTCTTGGATAGTTTCTCATTTATTTCCAAAATCTAACATTTAGCTATTTTTAACTCACATAATAATGTAGGATCTTATAAAAGGAATCACATTTTCTAGCATGTACAAACTTGACTAATCATTGGCCACTTTGTAATGACTCCTTCCTTGCCCTCATGGAGAATGTAACTTATAATTTATATGAGGCTCTCTCTTGTAATGATACATTTTCAAATGTCTAGGATAAAATCCCATTGGAACATTTATTTTGTTTGATAAAGTATGATGGCTATACTATCACGGCTTTAGAATTATAATTGGACATGGATCTAATAGGTTGAGATGTTCATATTTCTTGGAAACTTATTTTCATGTGATATTTTAACAATATGCTTTAAAAATGGTTGAGACAAAAATAAAAAAATTAAATTTCTAAAACTTATTCTCTTGCCACTAAATACCAATTTTGTACTAAAATTTTAGTCACCACACACGTTTGTCATCCTAACCATCATAACTCGGCCACTCAATGCATTCCTAGAACTTGAGTTCTAATTAATTTAGAGTAGCTTTAATGGAATTATGAGCATATTGTGATATGTGCCAAGTCTCATCTAAAGCAACATATACCCAATTTCCCAATATTTAATGTGATTTTTTTGGCTAATTCCAAGAAAACCATTTTCATAGAGTGGCCTGGGATATTTGTTTCTTTTGTTAGGAAATTTTTTCCCTTGGCATCAATGATGTCTACCAACACATCTTATCTCTTATTTTTAAGTGGATATTGCATGTCATTAACAACTTTGACTCATAGAAAGTACTTATAAATCATTTTATTTCCTTGATTTATCTTGTTAAAAAGAAAATTCATAAACTTTTGGGTTTTAAACATCCTCTTATCACTTATGTTCTTGTTATTATTGAAGGTAATTCCATTATTAAAAGTTAAAATATTTTGAAATAGTGAAATTGTTTCTTAATGGGTTAGATATTACTATTGTACTAGTATTTACTTCAATGACCATATCCTTGATGAACAATATGTTTCATTTACTATGTCATATATATATATTTTAAATACTATGTCATAAAATTAGTCTTATGCATTTGTCATTATTTTCCAAATTCATGGGATAAAATATAGCTACAACTTGTGAAGCATGTGTAATCACTAAGAATGCAGCTATAATTTACTATTATTGCTTCAAGGTGAATATATAATAAATGCAAGTTGATTGTGAAATTTACTTTGGAATAAGCATGTTTGAATTTGAAGATGATTGAACTCTAGAAACCCCAATGTGAATTTGAAGATGATTGAACTCTAGAAACCCCAACATTCCTCCTAGTTTGGAAATGTGAGCAAAATAAAACCCCAAGATGTTTTGTTGCATTGTAATATGTGTTCAACCATTTATTTTCTATTAAAAAATAGTGAGAGATAACTATGGAGGTGTGTTGCTTTATCTAAGTTTATTCACATCAAAAGTGGAGAATGATACATTTGGATAAGGTTACATTTTCCCATTATAAAACCAACATTTTCTTGGCATTGCCCTCATAGTGTGAGTGATAATCATTCTCAGTATTAGGATCATAAGATTCCATATGACATTCATGAAAGTGAGGGTTGTTACAACAAGTGTATGAAAGAAAAATAAAATTATAGAATATAGGAACAAGGAAGATGGGGAATATTATATGTTACGTGTAGAGGAATTTTTTATCATCTTAGTGTTGTTACTTTGTAATATGCCTAATGTTATAATGCTTATGAATTAAATAATTATTTTTCTACCATTAATGATTATGTAAGAATAATTTGGAATCAATAGTTTATAATTTTGTGGCTTGCAACCTTCACTCAATGGTATATATTAAAATATAAATAAAATATCCTTTAATTATTGGTTCATGACACTACAACTTATAGCCTCCACTCATCCATCTATAACACAACAAAAAATTCAATATCCTTTAAAATTATTCACATTAAATTTATTTAATAGTAATTTTAGTAATTGGATCAAGCATCACAATTTTATTCTTTAGTTCCTCTAGTTGAAAATAATTAGAGAATGTTCAAGGCTTAATCTTGACCACCAAATATCTTAAAACTTAGAATAAGATAACTAATTATAAATGATGATTAACCCATTTACAGAAGATTAAATATGAAACCATTTCAACTAAAAAACACAATTCTCCTACATGCTATTAAATTATAAATTCGTTGCAAAACTTTATCTTGGGAAGCTTTGATATGACAACATTAATCTCTCATATACTTCCTTTTGATGAACTTTGTAGAATTTCATATAAATGGGGTGCCAAGGTTAATCACGAGTAGTCTACCTTTGGTAGAATAAATTTCAAAATTCATAGGGTCTTTTGCAAGGTATCAAGTATGAAGACAATTTAAGAGTGGAGAACTTAACCCCTTTGTTTGAGGAGATGAGATTAAACAAAACAACAAGCTTTTTAATCAAGATCCATAATAAAAGATCCAACAACAAGTGAAGAAATTTCATAAAACTAATTGGACAACTCCTATATCTAATAAACAAACATACTATAAAAACTAATTTTAATACAATCTCTTGATCTCCTAAACCACTTAATCTCATAAACACTATTAAAATATTTCTTTTTATTCATTTATCTCTATCTACAATATATTAACCTATTTTCAAAAATCATAAAAGAATCTATATAATATTTGCCTAGAATTACTTGTTCCAATACAAGTTAACCAAATTCAATTTGAAGTCTTCTGCTAATGTAGATGATGGTTCATAAGGCACAACACTTGCAAAAGATTTTGTAAATGGGGTTGCAAGCTAAGTAGGCTTAAGCTTGAGGAAAACTCCGTGGTTAAGCGTGCTTGAGCTGGAGTAGTACTAGGATGGGTGACCTCCCGGGAAGGCCCAGTGCTTCATCTCTGTGAGCATCACCTAGATGCAATGCGTGCTAAGTAGACCATTCACTACCATGAGAAATGGGTTCTTGTGAACTATTACTCATGAAACATGGATTGATAAGTTTAACTCATAAAACTACACGGTTGATTCCTGATAACACTATCATAATGTCGATGATGTTATCAATAATTATGCTAATATTGATGATGTTATCAAAGATTATTAATAATTTTTTTTTACCCCAAATTTTCTTAGTAAACTTAAAGCTATAATTATTGACCATTCTCGACACAACCATTATAATCCTGACGAAACCACTCACTGAGAATGATAATCAAATTCAGCCGAGATGAGTGGCGGTATTATGGGGTCAACAATTCATGATGACAATGGAAGTATCTTCTGAGGAAAATATGTGTTATGTGGTAGATAAACTTCTCTCTATTCTCAATTACGTCTCTGTTTCATGGTGTTTTGTTTATATCTGTATCACTGTCTCAGTCTAATTGTCAGTTTAGAAATATTTTCGATTTTATACAGCTGACTTGTTTACAAGTTAGTTTGATATTCTTAACTGATATTGACTGTAATTTTGTCTGTTCTTTTGATTTGTAGTTACTGTTTGTAGGTGTTCAGTCATAAACTGCAGTATTCTTTTGTAACAACCAAGCTATAAACTACAGTATTTCTCTGTTGCTATCCATATTCTGATAACTGTTGCTTTCATTATGAACCGTTTTCAGTCTTATTGTTTAATGGTGTATTCTTAATCCAAAATAAAATCTTCATAAACTTATTTAGTGTGATCAGTAGATGGTTAGTTATGCACAAGAAGTATTACCTTGCAACTCATCTAACTCTCTTGTTTAATTTCTCACGCCCATTGATATGTGTTGGAAATGAAATAAGTATTTAAGCATTTTTATACAGCTTGGGAATTAGCTAACCTTTTTTTCTACCTTATGATTATGTAAGATTAATTTGGAATTAGTAGTTTATAATGTTGTGGTTTGCAATCTTCACTCAATGATCTCTATTAAAAATATAGATCACATATCTTTTAATTATTGGTTCATGACACTATAACTTATAGTCTTCATCCATGCATCTATGACACCTAGAATAAATATCTTTTAAAACTATTTACATTAAATTTATTTAGTAGTAATTAGTAATTGGATCAAGCATCACAATTTCATTTTTAGTTCTTTTAATTAAAAAAATTATAAAATGTTGAAGGGTTCAATCTTGAACACGAAATATCTTATAACATAGACTTAGACAAAATAATAATAAATGATGATTAATTCATTTACAAGAGATTAAATTTGAAACCATTTCAACTAAAAAACACAATTCTCTTTTCAATAGTTTATAAAATTATTGCAAAACTTTAGTTTGGGAAGTTTTGATATAACAACATTAGTCTCTCATAGCGATCATTGTAGATTTTCTTCCAATGAACTTTGTAGAATTTCATAGAAATAGGATGCCAAGGTTAAACATGAGTAGTCTAGTTTTTGTAGAATAAATTTCAAAATTCATAGGGTCTTTCACAAGGTATCAAGTATGAAAACAACTTGAGAGTGGACAACTTAACTATTTTATTAAAGAAATTGGGTTCCTCATAATTTGTTTAAAGGAGTCAATCCTTTTGAAGCTTGGAGCAACAAGAAACTCATTGTGAAACATTTTGAGGTCTTTAGATGTCTAGCATGGGGCCACATTTTTGTAGAAAACAAAAGGCTATGTATCCTTAGAGAAATCCTTCAATCTTTGTGGGTTATCTAGATTGTGTAAAGTGATATCAACTCCTTCATCTAATTAATCATGAGGTATTCTTTGAGAGAGTTATTTGATTTGAGGAGGGATATGCGATTCCAACTCTTAAAATTCCTCCTTTTTCAATCACTTGGATTACACTTGGGATAAATTATAGTTCCTCTATTGAGGTGGATCCATTTGAGCATATTTTTAATGATGATAATTCTTCTTCGTTTAGTTTGGATGACTAGAGTGATGGTGAAGATCATCCACCCTCATCTCCTAGTCATAATTTTAAGGACAAAAAATCTCTTCCTGACTCTAACATCTCTATTCCACTATGGGATATATATATTTTGTAGTTTTTATGTGATTTGGTTATGGATCCTTTAGAGACTAGCAAAATTAGTTATAGTTTCAGGCACCACCTCATATTTTCACCACCTTTGGTTCTAATCCATAATATTTTTGGGAGATATTTGGTATTCTTAAGTGGGATGCATCTATGCACTTGAGGAATACAATTCCTCTAAAAGGAACCTCACTTGGGGGTTAGTCCCATTCCTAAGGGAAAAAACTTGTTTTATGTATGTGGATATATCAAACTAAATTTATAGGAGATGGGTTAGTTGTTAAGTTCAAAGCTTGCTTGGTTACTAAGGTGTTTTTATAAGTTTTTGGTATTAACTACATCTAGACCTTTGCATATATTGAAAATATGAACTCTATTAAAATCATGTACTTGATACTATCACATCTCATAACTGGGAAGTTTATTAGATGGATATGAAGAGTGCCTTTTTCCATAGAGATATTTAAGAGATATACATGGAGCAAAAACAAGATTTTAACATGAATCTTCCTTGGTTTGTGGAATTAAGAAATCTATATATGACCTCAAACATATCCTTCAAGATTGGTAAATTACCAAGACGGATTATTTACTTCTCTTCATTGGATTTACTTGATGTGATCCTTATCCAAATATTTAGATCTTGAAGCAGGATTATTTTATATTACTAATAGTTCTATATGTTGTTGATATTGATTATAGGGAGCTCTTCATTCTCAATTACAATAATGAAAATTACCTTACATGATAGGTTTTTGATGTATGACTTTGGTTTATTTCATAATTTTCTTTAGCTTGAGATCTATTAGTCTTACACATAGCATTAGTATTGCACAATACAAGAATGCACTTGAATTTATCTCATGGTTACATATGGTTGACTACATTTACCTACTCTAATTCCCTTTCTTTCTAGAGACAAACATAATGCAAAGTGTCCTTCCTCATTGACTGATACTAATTTGTATCACCAATTTCTTATTAGCCTCAATTATTTGGCTCATACTAGGCCTATAATTTCATACATCATTGGATTGGTCCCTTGATTTATGT
The DNA here is from genome assembly GCA_007115665.2 of Sequoiadendron giganteum. Lineage (NCBI taxonomy): Eukaryota > Viridiplantae > Streptophyta > Pinopsida > Cupressales > Cupressaceae > Sequoiadendron > Sequoiadendron giganteum. Next base: position 643,436,739 of record CM021101.1, on the reverse strand, counting down.
AACAACCCCATCAAATAGAGTGAAAGACATCTAAGGAGATGCCCACTATATCAAGGATTTCCTAGTTATAGGATTCACTTTGCGATAAGCATTAATGCAAATTTACTTCTAGGTACCTTAATTCTAATTGGCTAAGCAATTCCTAAAATGACAAGTCTAGTTCTAGTTAAAGCATCTCACTTCGTTCTAGTCCTATATGTTGGTAAAGAAAGAAATATAATGTTATTTATTTTTCTTCCATGGAGGCCAAGTATTAGGGGCCATGAATTTGACCACCAAGGCCCTTTGGCTTCAACATATTCTCATTGAGTTTGGTATTTAGTTTTATAGGCCCTTTCATATTTCATGATAATTATAGTACTATTACGATCTCTCAAAACATGGTCCTCATGAATGACCCCAAAATATTGAGGTACAAATGCACTAAACTTGGGAACTGATTCATGGATAGTTATTTTTCTCCACTATATCCCAACTACTAAGTAGGTTACAATTGACATCTTCATGAAGCCCTTCATAGAATTTTTTTTTATTAATTTATGAGTTTTCTTAGGGGTATAAGAGACTACATCTTGTGGGGTTGGTTACTCCTCTTCTCTTTCTCTTAGGGGTCATTTCACTCTCTCTATTTGGGGGTCTATTCTCTCTCTACTTTATAGATTCTTCTTCTCTTTGAAATGATTTATATGTACATGGGTACTTCATTAGGCTTCATTTATCTAGGTTTCCCAAGTAAGGGGGTGTTAGTTTAGGCTTTTATTTTTCTTCATATCTAAGCTTATTTATTTATCCTACACATTTATTTAAGCTTTCTTAAGTTATCAAAAATGGTAATTATGTGGGTGGATGGTATCTTCCATAAGTTAAATGTGTGTAACTCCTACCTGCCTTTGGTAGTTGGAGTTAATCCTTCTTTTGGATGTTCTTTCCACCTCTCAACCATTTATTTGTCTTCTTTTAAGTAGGTTTAATAATATCTTTGAGATCTTTTAAGTAGGTGTAGCTATCACCTATTTCTAATAGTTGGAGTTACTTCTCCTTTTGGATGTATTTGTCTCTCATGTCTATATATACACAAGTCTCCTCTCATATTTGAAGATGGAGAATGATATTGCTTGAAGCTATTTTTTATTACTACAAACTAGCTCTGTTTTTCTATTTTGATTCTAGAAGCATTAATTAAATAGTCACATTGTATCTATTCTTACACTAGGTCTTAGATAGTTTCTCATTTATTTCAAAATCTAACATTTAGTTATATTTTAACTCACATAATCAAGAAGGATCTTATAAAAGGAATTACATTTTTTGGAATACAAACCCCACTAATCATTGGTCACTTTGTAATGACTCCTCGCTTGCCGAATGGAACATATTTCTATGAGGCCCTCTCTTGTAATGATATATTTTCAATTATCTAGGATAAAATTCCAATGGAACAACATTTATTTTGTTTGATAAAGTATGATGGCTATACTGTCATGGATTTAGAAATTTAATTAGACATGGATCTAATAGGTTGAGATGTTCGTATTTCTTAGAAACTTAAATTTTCATGTGATCTGTTAACAATATGCTTTAGAAATGGTTGAGACAAAAATAAAAAATTAAATTTCTAAAACTTATTCTCTTGAGACTAAATATCAATTTTATACTAAAATTTTAGTCACCACACATGCTTGTCATCCTAACCGTCATAGCTAGGTCACTCATCACATTCCTAGAACTTGAGTGCCAATTGATTTAGAGTAGCTTTAATGGAATTACAAGCATATTGTGATATGTGCCAAGTCTCATCTAAAGCAACATATAACTAGTTTCCCAATATTAAATGTGATTTTATTTTGGCTAATTCCAAGCAAACCATTTTCATAGAGTGGCCTAGGATATTTATTTCTTTTGTTAGGGAATTTTTTCCCTTGGCATCAATGATATCTACCAACAAATCTTATCTCTTAGTTTTAAGTGGGTATTTCATGTCATTAACAACTTTGAATCTTGGAAAGTACTTATAAGTTATTGTATTTCCTCGATTTATCCCGTTAGAAAGAAAATTAAAAAACTTTTGGGTTTTAAACATCCTCTTATCACTTATGTTCTTGTTATTATTGAAGGTACTTCCATTATTAAAAGTAAAAATATTTTGAAATAGATAAATTGTTTCTTAGTGGGTTATATATTACTATTGTACTAATATTTACTTCAATGACCATATCTATGATGAACAATATGATTTGTTAACCATGTCATAAAATTAATCATGCATTTGTCATTATTTTTTAAATTCATGGGTTAAAATATAGCTGCAACTTGTGAAGCATGTGTGATCACTAAGAATGCAACTATGATTTAATATTATTGCTACAAGGTGAATATATATTGAATGCAAGTTGATTGTGAAATTTACTTTAGAATAAGCATGTTTGAAATTGAAGATGATTGAACTCTAGAAACCCCAACGTTCCTTCTAGTTTGGAAATGTGAGCAAAATAAAATCCCAAGATGTTTTGTTGCATTGTAATGTGTGTGCAACCATTTATTTTCTATTCAGAAATAGTGAGAGCTAAATATGGAGGTGTGTTGCTTTATCTAAGTTTATTCTCATAAAAAGTGGAGAATGATACATTTGGATAAGGTTACATTTTCCCATTATATGAACCAACATTTTGTTGGCATTGCCCTCATATTGTGAGTGATAACCATTCTCACTATTAGGATCACAAGATTTCATATGACATTCATGAAAGTGATGGTTGTTACAACAAGTGTGTGTGAGAAAAATGAATTATAGAATAGAGGAACAAGGAAGATGAGACATATTATATGTTATGTGTAGAGGAAATTTTTATCATCCTAGTGTTGTTACTTTGTAATATGCCTAATGTTATAATGCTTGTGAAATAACTAATGATTTTTCTACCATTATGATCATGTAATAATAATTTGGAATCAATGGTTTATTATATTGTTGCTTGCAACCTTCACTCAATGGTCTATATTAAAAAAATATCATTTAATTATTGGTTCATGAAACTACAACTTATAGCCTCCACTCATCCATCTATAACACAACAAATAGAATAAATATCCTTTAAAATTATTCACATTTAATTTATTTAATAGTAATTTTAGTAATTGGATCAAGCATAACAATTTCAATCTTTAGTTCCTCTAGTTAAAAATAATTATAGAATGTTCAAGGCTTAGTTTGACCACCAAATATCTTAAAACTTAGAATAAGAAAACTAATTACAAATGATGATTAACCCATTTACAAGATTAAATCTGAAACCATCTATAAATTCATTGTAAAACTTTAGCTTGGGAAACTTTGATATGACAACATTAATCTCTCATATACTTCCTTTTAATGAACTTTGTAGAAGTTCATATAAATGGGACTCCAAGGTTAATCATGATTAGTCTAGCTTTGGTAGAATAAATTTCAAAATTTGTAGGGTCTTTCACAAGGTATCAAGTATGAAGACAATTTAAGAGTGAACAACTTAACCCCTTTATTTGAGGAGATTTGATTAAACAAAACAACAAGCTTTTTGATCAAGATCCATAGTAAAAGATCCAACATCAAAATAGTGGAGAAATTTCATAAAATTAATTGGGCAACCCCTATATCTAATAAACAGCTCTAGGAAAATTCACCCCCGAAAATTCACCGTGGGAAAATTGACCACTATGACAAATTCACAACCAACAATTCACCACCATGGAAAATTAATCGCATTAAAAGTTTGCAATTAATTTTCGTGAATTGCTGGTGATGAATTTTCCTTTAGATGAATTTGTCATGGCGGTGAATTTTCCCATGGTGAATTGTTGGCGGTGAATTTTCTGACAGTGAATTGCTGGTCTGATGCCCTAATAAACAAACTCATTATAAAAACCACTTTTAATACAAACTCTTGATCTCATAAACCACTTAATCTCATAAACACTATTAAAATATATTTTTTTATCTCTATCTACGATATTTCTATCTACAATATTTCACCTCTGTGAGCATCATCTAGATGCAATGAGTTCTAAGTGGACCATTCACTATCATGGGAGATGAGTTTTTGTGAACCACTATTCATGAAACATGGGTGAATGAGTTTGACTCGTAAAACTACATGGTTGAATCCTGATCTAACAATATCACATATTAAACTATTTTCAAAAATTATAAAAGAATTTATATAACATTCACCTAAAATTACTTGTTCCAATACAAATTAACCAAATTAAAGTCTTCTCCTAATGCAGATGATGTTATCCAAGATTATTAATGATTTATTTTTGACCCCAGATGTTCTTAGTAAACTCAAAGCTATAAGTATTGACCATCCTCAACACAACCATTATAATCCTGATGAAAATACTCAGTAAGAATGATAAACTCAGCCGAGATGAGTGGCGGTTTTATGGGGTCAACAATTCATGATGACAATGGAAATATCTTCTAAGGAAAATATGTGTTATGTTGTAGACAAACTTCTCTCTGTTCCCAATCACGTCTCTGTTTCAGTGTTTTTGTTTATATCAGAATCACTGTCCCAGTCTGATGGTCAGTTTAGAAATATTTTCGATTTTATACTGCTAACTTGTTTACAAGTTAGTTTGATTTTCTTAACTGACATTGACTGTAATTTTGTCTGTTCTTTTGACTTGTACTTGTAGTTACTGTTTGTAGGTGTTCAGTTATAAACTGCAGTATTCATTTTAAACAGCCAAGCTATCAACTACAGTATTCCTCTGTTGCTATCCATAACTGTTGTTTTCATTTTGAACCGTTTTCAGCTTTATTCTTTAATGGTGTATTCTTAATCCAAAATAAAATCTTCATAAACTCATTTAGTGTGATCACTAGATGGTTAGTTCTGCACAAGAAGTATTACCTTGCATCTTATCTTTCTCGTTTAATTCATCACGCCCATTTATCTGTGTAGGAAATAAAATCAGTATTTAAACATTTTTATACTGCTTCTAAATTAGCTAACCATTTCTTCTACCTTATGATTATGTAAGATTGATTTGGAATTAGTAGTTTATAATGTTGTGGTTTGCAATCTTCACTCAATCATCTATATTAAAAGTATAGATCAAATATCCTTTAATTATTATTCATGACACTACAATTTATAGCTTCCATTCATCCATCTATTAAATTTATTTATTAGTAATTAGTAATTGGATCAGCATCACAATTTTATTTTTAGTTCTTTTAGTTAAATAATTAGAAATTGTTCAAGGTTCAATCGTAACCATCAAATATCTTACAAAATAATTATAAGTAATTCATTTACAAGAAGATTAAATTTGAAACCATTTCAACTAAAAAACATAATTTTCTTGTCAATAGTTTATAAAATCATTGCAAAGATTTATCTTGGGAAGCTTTGATATTACAACATTAATCTCTCATAGTGATCATTGTAGACTTTCTTTTGATGATCTTTGTAGAACTTCATACAAATGGGGTGCAAAGGTTAATCACGAGTTGTCTAGTTTTTGTAGAATAAATTTCAAAATTTATAGGGTCTTTCACAAGGTATCAAATATGAAAACAATTTGAGAGTGGACGACTTAACCATTTTATTTAAGAAGGTGAGATTAGACAAATCAACAAGTTCTTTTGATCAAGATCTATAGTAAAAGATCCAACATAAAAAATAGTTTAAAGAAATTTTATAAAGCTAATCAAATAACCCCATTTCTTATAAACAAACATATTAACAAAAAACAAATTTTAATACAAACTCTTGACCACCAAATATCTTATAATATAGATTTGACTAAATAATTATAAATAACTCATTTACAAGAGATTAAATTTGAAACCATTTCAACTAAAAAACATAATTCTCTTGTCAATAGTTTATAAAATCATTGCAAAAAAATATCTTGGAAGCTTTGATATTACAACATTAATCTCTCATGGTGATCATTGTAGACTTTCTTCTATGATTTTTGTAGAATTTCATACAAATGGAATGCCAAAGTTAATCACGAGTAATCTAGTTTTTGTAGAATAAAATTCAGAATTCATAGGGTCTTTCACAAGGTATCAAGTATGAAAACAACTTGAGAATAGGCAACTTAACCGTTTTATTTAAGAAGGTGAGATTAGACAATTCAACAAGATTTTTGATTTTTAATCAAGATCTATAATAAAAGATCCAACATAAAAATAGTTTAGAAATTTTATAAAACTAATCAAACAACCCCATATCTAATAAATAAACATATTAACAAAAAACATTTTTTAATAAAAACTCTTAATCTCATAAATCACTTAATTTTATAACACTATTAAAATCTTTCTTTTATTCATTTATCTCTATTTACGATATATTAACCCATTTTAAAAATATAATAGAATCTATAACATTCACCTTAAGATTACCCCCGATACAAATTAACCAAAATTCAATTTGAAGTCTTCTGTTATCAAAGATTATTTATGATTTTGTTGATCCCAAATGTTCTTAGTAAACTGAAAGCTATAATTATTGACCATTCTCAACACAACCATTATAATCCTGATGAAACTACTGAGAGAGAATGATAATCAAATTTAGCCGAGATGAGTGGCGGTATTATGGGGTCAATAATTCATGATGACAATGGAAGTATCTTCTATGGAAAATATGTGTTATGTGGTAGATTAACTTCTCCTTATTCCCAATCACAGTCTCCGTTTCATAGTGTTTTGTTTATATCTGTATCACTGTCTCAACCTAATTATCAGTTTAGGAATATTTTTTATTTTATACTGCTGACTTGTTTACAAGTTAGTTTGATTTTCTTAACTGACATTGACTGTAATTTCGTTTGTTCTTTTGACTTGTACTTGTAGTTACTATGTATCTGCAAATGGCATTTTGGGATGAAACAAGTAATATTCATTTGGGTTCATTACCTTATAGATAAATATATTTAATTAATATAATTTAATTTAGGTTAAAAAGGTTTTCAAGTAATTATCATATTGGATTGATAATTGAAATTTAAATAAATATATTTAATTAATACAAATTGGTTTAGATAAAAGGGTAGAAATTGATAACTAAAATAATTAAAATTAAATATATAATTTAAATGAGTTAGAAATTATATTTAGTTTTACAATTGATAATGGGAAATGATGAGTTAGATTTCAACAACTATTTCACCTTTGTTTCAAAATTTGAAAGCTTTTGAGAAAGATCTCAAATTATAAGGATTATATGTCTATCACTTTGGTTCACCTTTGTGTTTGTGGACTTGATTTTTGCTAGTGTGGATCTAAACTTTTGTGCAAACCTGATCTAATTTACACGGATCTTGTTGGGTCCTAAAATTACAATCCACATTCTTAGAGGAATCAGTTTGATTTAGGGCTAGGGAAATATCATCATGGTGGGGAATTGGTAAGCTTATGAATAGAATGGGAGTGATTAAAGGTTGATTGTTGAGAGTGGATATTCACTCATTCACTTTAGGTTCAACTAGACCTAGAAGGGTGCTCCTAAAGGCATCCTTAACAAGATTGATCACAACTGAAGATAAACAAACCATTTTTTCTAGTAGTATCCAATGTACATTTGGCCCCAAAAGCTATCACTAGACCAAAGATTAACCTACTACACAAAATAACTGTATCAAGATGATAAAAATTATCATTGCACAAATGCAAGATTTAGATATGTAGAACATGATTTACAAAGATGAGAATTGTTATGGCTCCCTATAGATGCTTCCTCGAATGAATCATTGAATCATGAGGTGCATACAAACTACTAACCTACTCCTAAAATAATGGAGTTTTTTTTTTAATAATTTGAGTGTATGGTTGATCATACACTTCCAGGACCGGTGCCTTATCTATTTCTAGGTTACAGAGTCACAATTTATCAAGCAATACAACATATTGAAATCACAACAAAATATACGCTATGCATATACTTACACTAGATATACGATTTCAAACAACCAAAAATACTTAATAATCCCTCTCTCAACTATATAAATGCATGTGCAATAAAGAAGAGACCATTAAAAAGATATCAATGACTTCTAATGCTATGATATTTGTCATTTCTAGGAGCTATAACAATCATACCAGGAAGTGTGGCAAGAGGAAACCTTATGCTAGAATGCATGCCAACATTCATCATATAGAAGTTCCTCTAAAGATCTACAAATGGCCAATGAGACATTCAATTACAAACATCAATTAAATTTGAAAAAGGGCTAGAGATCATAAATTTGGTGTGCAAGATAAGAAAAATCCTACAAATCTACAAAATGGATGATTCGGAATAGGTGTGAGGACCATTGGAAGCTAAAATTCAACCACCGCATTAATGATCATATGATTGTTATCACCTTCCAAAATTTAAATTACATGTGAATCTATGCCCTTGAGTTGAACAATGGTGTATAGGTAGGAAAATCATCTTGGAGAAGATGTAAGAGTCAAATTGGGTCACTAATGGTATCTTAGGAAGATCTGGGGAGTAATGGAGGAACATAGGAGGAAATATGGGATTTTGGTTCTAGGAAACCGAAGGTTAGGATGTGAGATGTAAGGTTCAATATTTTTGATATTTTTGAGCTACACCAAACTCTATTGGCATTTTAGGAAGTTTGGAAAGCCACACAAATATCAATTTTCTTTTGTCCTTTTAACAACCATAAGAGATTTTGAAAATTCTAAAACTTTGTTGGCATTTCAACAATTTTACAAACTCATGAACCTACTGATGCATAAAATTTGCAAGCTTCAATTGGAACTTTGGTATTGAACTTTATTGGAGCTTACCGTGAGCTCAAAACCTTTTAGTATTTTTAGCAACTTAGTGAACTTATGAACCTATTGATGCTAAAAGTGGGCAGCCTTCAATTATAATTTTGGGTTTGAAGTGATTTTTTTTGGATATTTCAAAGGTTTGTGAACATTAAAAGTATAAAATGCTTGTGTTTTGACACTTTGCGGATGAATCATGCCTAAAGGGAATCCCTAAGGAGTGTGATTTGACCATCAATATTGAAGAAAGTATAAGAATAGGATGTAAGGGATCAAGGATCAAGAGTACTTTGTATCTAATGCTCAAAGTGAACGCATAGGGTACTTTTGTATCATCAATTTTGAAAAGATATATGAAGCAATATATTAGGGATTAGGAATCAGGAATACAATGAAAACTATACCCAAAGTATACAAATAAGGATAGGTCTGAACTTGGAAACCTATAAAATATGACATCGTGAGAAATTTAGGGTTTGGGAGTTGAGAACACTTTATAATTTATACAAAAAGTGACATTTAGAGGTACTCTCAAATGATCGATTCTAAAAATTATATTGGTGAAAAGGATTAGGAGTCAGGGATCAGGGATACCAAGATATTCATGCCACAAGGCATGTAGAAAAAATAATGACTGAAACTATGACTTCAAATGATAACATAACATAAAATGTTAGAATGTGGGGGTTAGAGGAAAAACATGTTGGGATGCTAAGATGGGAATTTTTAAAATATCAACATGGTAAGGGAAAAAGGTGGGGATCAAAGGAGAGGCACACTATGAAGAGAAAATTCAAAATCTTGGAATTCTACCTATGTGCAGTGTTTTTAATCTACTAAAATGCAAGAAAATCAAGCAAAAGACTAAAAACAAGCAAAACACTCAAGATTGGGTGATAAAGAGCACAAACTAGCATATGAAGCCTCATGTTGTGTAGATGTTCCCATGATGTGTGATTGGTTGTGTGCTCACTCAAAAATTTGGTAGCATAATGACACTCTAGTGAAAAATGGGCGAGAGATGAAAATGGGGGAGTGTTTGGATAAATAGATTAGATGATTTTTTGATGGTGGGCTAGGATTGAGGGCTAAAGATCAAGGGACTAGTTGAATAGGGACACTCTTGATGGAACAACACAAAACCAAGACACACCCAAAAGGACAGACCTAGGGTCTCAAGGGCTGATCAAAGATTAGCCTTGCCTACATGAAAGCACAAAGACCTCGTATTTCAATAAAAATACCGACGACTGATGATGGATAAAAGAGGAAAGAGGACGATGAAGACTAAAATTGATGGAAAAAATCCTCAGGGGCTCATCAACGATGGCCTTTCCTACGTGAAAGCGTAGAGGCAAAGTAGTTTGATAAAAGACCAATGATTGACAATGGATAAGGGATGATGAATATTCATTAAATAATAGGGTATTATTTAATTAATATAGAGGTTATAAAATTGGTCGAAATAGGGGTATATCAACCAAATTAAAGTGGTCAATTTTTAGTGTCTACACTACCCAATCCTTAGAAATTGAACCAACAACCTTAACACTTAGATTATTTTGGATTTTTATAACATCCAACATTTGACAGGAACATGGAGAATGAAGAGGAACAATAACTAGAAAAATTCGACAAAGGGAGACTATTTAAATATTTGTCAAGTTAGTTATATGTGATGGGTGCAATAAGGAAAAATACATAAGGGGGTTGGGATTTAAGAAATGTTTATATTTTTAGATTGAGTCCCAATATTGGGTCTAGTTATCGATGTGTGTCTCTTGTAGGCACAATGAGAATCTATCTATTTTTGGGAGAAAACCATAAAAATAGACAACCAAGAGGAACCAAGATAATTACACTTCGTCATGACCAACTGGGGTCATGATTGTACAAGGAAAATGCACAAACGACATAGTGTATATAGGGTAGAACATCATTAGTTACAAGAATTAATGCTTAAGATATTGGAAATGAATTGGAAACTTCATTAAATATTTTGTTAAATCCTTGAGGTGGTATAGCTTTTGACCATATTCCTTTATAACTTTATATGGCCCAAACCAAAATAGAATTTAAACTTTTCATATTTTCATTTATACTCTAATCTAGCATTCCACATGAGGACCATATCACCAACTTAAAAGTTTCTTTGAATTTCCCTCTTATCAAATAGATAGTTCAATCCTTTTATCCTCATCCAATTTAGTTAGCTCCAAAATTCATTAAGAAATTGCATCATTTCCTTCTCCTTCAACATCATGCAATAATTTGTACATTGGAATCTTTGTGTGCAAGGAAAATGTTCTCAACGTGAATATAAATTATAATAAGAATCAAACAACACAAAATACCATGCAACAATGGGATTCAACATAAGAAAGCTCAAAACTTCATGGAATTCAATGAAACACATGTATGTAGAAGCCCTCGTCATGCAGATTAGCCTAGGATTGTTGAATTTGATGTGTGCTTAGTCAATTTTGGAAGCATAACAACACTATTTTTCTCAAGGTTGCATGAAGATAAAAAATTACAAGTGTTGGATAATATGAGGAGAGGAGAGAAGAATGGAGGGCTAGGATTTTTTAGTGAAGATCAAGGGTTAGGAGAGCATGTGACCTCTCAAGCCATGAGATCATGCCAAGTGGATTGATGTGAGGGCTTGAGAGGGAGATTGGTACTTGTGAGGTACCTTGGGATATGGGGAATATCTTTTTCATAAAGTTCTTCCTTGTCCAACATTGCCAAGGTATGGGATGAAAAGTAATAAAGGAATTTTTAATTCCTTTTGGGTACTTTTGGGAAGGAAGACCCATGTGGGTGTCCCTCAGACACAGATTATTTTAGTGGTGAATCTTTGTCAATTGGTGAATAGTCCATATCACCCACTTCGAAATTGGTGAATACAAATGTGCAACCAATAGGGTGGCCAAACCACTTGAATTTTATGAATTATTGTTCCAATGTATTTTAAATCACCACCAATTTATTTCATGACAAATTAATAATTTTTCATAACAAATTATGCATTTCTAATGGCTTAATTAATATTTTCGCCTGGAATCTTCGAAGCATGTATTAAATCACCCACATATTCACCAATACGATTAAAACGATATTGAGTATTATGACATGTTTCACCAACAACATTAAATGTTCACTGCATGTGAGGACCCATTTTGCCAATAAAATTTATAAATAATTACACATGAGGACCCATTTCACCAATACATTAAAAAAATATTACATTTGAGGACACATTTCACCAATTGCATTAAAAAAATATTGTGCATGATGACCCATTTCACCAATACTATGATAAATCCATGATAATTGTAGGCCCATAATTTCCTTGAAAATTACAATGTATGTGTTTTGTTGAGGTTTGATTTGCCCAACATTTAAATGTATCATTGTATAATCATGCGAGATTCACCAAATTTTTACTCTACTATTTAAAAATCCTATGGAATTCACCAAATATGGATTGCTACAAATACAATAAAAAATCTGATTATTTTTACATATTTTGTTTAATTTTGAACTTGTGAGCTCTTGATTAAGATCCAAGATCATAGGAAAGTTACAAACTTACAACTATAGGCATTGTTGCATTAGCGAATAGTGAGTCAGTGAAAACCTAAAGGTAAGTGATCATTTCTTCATAGTGTTATAAGATTATTTATCTCTTTTCCATTCTTGCTTCAATCTTAAAGATGGTATTGAGTAGGGAATGGGATACATCTAGAACCTAGGTATCTATATTTTATGATTCCTTCTTAAACTAGAAGATATTTTTTGTCAACTTTTATTTCATGAGATATGTCGAGTAGGAACAATAGTAAGAATCCTTAGGGTGGTGAAGGGAGGCCATCAAAACACCCAAAACATAGAGTTACCTTAAATTCATACTTTTGCAATGTTTTTGGTCCATTAAATGAAGATGGAACTACAACATCAACACTTGCACCAAATATTAATGAAGAAGAAAATACCTTAGAGGAAGATTGGAATGAGTTAATTGAGTCAGATGCGGATGAAGATAATGCAAAAGATGTTCCAAGGGATACCCAAGGTAGTAGAAATGAGTTAATTGACCTGAGTGACAATGCTGACACCGTAAATGATGTTGCAAGGAAGAGGATAAGAAAATCCAAATAAAAAATGGGGTGCGAGTGGGATATGACAAGAAATTTTTAGATTGATTAGATGTCAAAGTACCCATTCATTGAACCAGTGGAGAATACAAACAAAGATGAATCTCCAAAAAATGTAAGTGTAAGATTTATAGTTGGAAATATAAAAGGGACAAGAAGTTGCAACTCAAACTTGACATTGTAGAAAAGCATTTCAATAAATTTTATGAAAAAAAAGTCATATACAAAAATTAAAAAAATAGTAGTAAGATAGAAATCAAAGGAAGAATGTCTTCTTATTAAGCATGCCCTAGATTATGATGAGCATATGCAAAGAAAGGTGAAGATTTTTGAATCTGGAGGTTAAATTGAAACTCAATTTGGAAGGATAATGTTAGCAACACAACTGGAGAAAACTATTCAGTTGAGTGTTGTTTTTTATATTGTTTCTAGAGGGTGTCTTATGATAGACTACCCAAAATATAATAATTTGTTATCTTTTTTGGGCGTTCCTAACTTTCCTAGCACACATTGGTCAAAAATTATGGATGGGAATGGGCAAGTTGTCTTATTGAGGTGGAAAAATAAGATTTACAATAATAAATAAAAGTGTCAACCTTCATTGCATTATCTTTACTATGGTAGATAATGCTTCTTGGGTATGTAAAATGATGAAAAATAGGTGTTCACCAAAATGAATCAAAGGGGGTATGATGCACCCATTTCTCCTTATTTCATTCAAAATGTGTGTTATAGAAGGCATATTTGAAAACTAACAAAACTAATTATTAAAATGTAGATCTGGAAAGGGTAAAATTCTATGTACCTATCACCAAAGATGACTTTTTAGACATCACTGAGGAATTGTTCGCCCTATAGAAAATGGGTCTTGGCTAGGGCTCCTAAAAATCAGTTTCTAGGTTTTGTTCTGCTCAGTCTGAACTCCCAGATTCTAGCTGTTCACTATCGAAAAGCCGAAAAAAAATCTTTAGATAAGTTTATGTGACTTGACAACTTTTCTTGCAACTTTGACAAATTTGCAACTTTCTTCAATCTCACTCTTCAAATGATCTTCAACCTAAAACCTACAATCACACATCAATGAGAGATAAATGTTGTTTTCTAGGGAATAGGGGTTTTCCTTGGTCAAACACCATTTTGGTAATTAAACCTTATGATGAAAAAATGAAACATGAAACCATGAAACAATGATACCTTATTTGAAACTTTGAATAAAAAATTTAAAAACTAGCATGAAGTGGCCTCAATGGTGTAGATATTAATCATGAAACTCGGTGTGAAATACTGCCTTTAATATTCTTGATTGTTCTTTAATACTACATGACCATATTAGCTCAAACAATATGCATGATGCAATACATCTTTCACATGACAATGGAATCTTGATTGTTGCAATAATCTTCTACAAATCTACCCTTGAATGCCTTAGAAATGTTCTTGAATGCTCTTTATAATGCTCATTTGAATTCTCTTATGAAAACTTCAACTTGCTAGGTGAAACATAATGAAACAACCTTGTATTTATACATATCTTAACATTAACTCCCAAAATTCAAATATCACAAGTTGACATTGAATTATGGATTTGAAATCATTAAACTATCGCCAAAAACATATTTCAAAGAGGGGTCCTAGGCCACTTACCTAGGACACACATCAAACAAGGTGAAATATCATGTAAAAATAAGGTCCTAGGACTAAGTGAGGACCCATTCGCCCTATGGCGAATGGGTTCTAGGTCACTTACCTAGGACACACATCTTCCAAAATTAAGTGTTGTGAAATGGAATTTATGAATGTTGGGTTTTATCCCTTGGAATTTGTATTTAATTAGGCTTGGATTTGAATTAAGAGGCCCAATTAAGGAAAATTAACCTCAATTAATTAATAAATCCCTAGATTAGTGTGAAAGTGTAAAGATACACTTTACAACACCCTAAATAAGGCACAATTAAGTCCATTTTATTAAGAAGGGCCCTAAAATTAATGTGAATATGACAAAAATATTACAACACTAAATTAAGGCAACATTAGGCTAATTTTAATATTAATTATTCCCAAATTAAGTGTGGAAAAGGGATACTTTTTTTGACACTACATTTTTCCCCCACTTTAGTGAGAGTATGACCCCATGTCAGACTCACACTAAAGTAGACATTCAAGACACTTATGTATGCAACAATGAAAAATATACACAATCATACAACATCAAAGATTAGGAAGATCAAGCCTAGATTATCCAACATGATGTGGAACACATCTAAGCTATCAGTTTGCGCTCACTCCGAGGTGGCGGAACTTCAGGCTATCCAGTAGGTGAGTCTTCCAATAAAGTGTCTTAGTGAGAAAATCATGCCTCTATATCAACTCTCATCGTACAATGAGAAAGTCATGCCTCTATGTCATCTTCTCATCATACTTTAACCATACCAAAGCTATCCCTTTGATAAATTCAATAAGGCGCCACAAAATAAAACAAAAAAAAAGGGGGTGGAAAATGAGAGAATCATATTAGGATCCCATACCATATCAAAGCTATCCTCCTGAAAACTTTAATAAGGCACCACAATGCAAGGCTCCATAGTCAAGCAAGGTGTGTTATGCTAGGTGGCCTTTCATTTAGGGTTTGAGCTTCACAAGGTCAACAAGCTACGTTATGCCAAACACTTATGAACATTATATATATATAGGTTTTTGTTCAAGGGGATCTTGCTTCCTTCATGTAAGGTATTCTTCTTAGGGATCATCATGCCTAATGTCTCCAAGAGAGGACAAGTCAAGAGTAAAATTTTCACAACTTAGGGAATGTAGTGCATCAATTCACCACTAAGAGGAAAGTCATACACTAAGAAATATCACACTCTTGGAGGACATCAAACCCACTAACACCACTAAGAAAAGGACACATCACAAAAAAAAAATTGCACCATGAAACATGAAAAATCTCAAAAGCTATCATCAATGTATGCCCCCACTTTAAATTGGTTGCTAACACCATTACTGTGAGTAATTTCTTTAAAATAGCCAATGTTTAATCCTAAGACATGAGAGCTTACTCAGAAATTCCCTATGCCAAGTTAGATGTTTATGAAATAAAGCTATGTCACAAAAAAGGAGGGAGGGTTGCCCCAAAAAATACATTACAAATCTATGGATTCAGGGTTAGTATGTCTTTGCTACAATGTTGTTATAGAGCTTAGAAATGCCATCATTCCCCAAATACTCATAGAACTGGAAGAATGACACAAAGAGAGAAAAACAAAAAGAAAAGGCCTTTTGGGTCAACATGGAAGAGACCTAAATGTCTCGATGCCTTGCATCATCCCCAAAAGGAAAACACAAGACAAGTGAAAAAGGTAAAGTGTTTAAGACATAGAGAAGAATGTAGATACATATAGAGGAATGCACAAAGAGAGAGATACACCAAAAAAATTAGCACAAGGGATCACATTATGCACATGCAATCACAGAAAGAAATATGAAAAAGAAAACAATGCAAAAGACTAGTAAGGCACATGCGAGTCAACTTATAGTAGGTCATTTGCATCCCAATCTCAATCAGTAAATACAAAATGCGGACAACTAGAAAAAAGGGACAACATCAAGTGCCAAACTAGGCTAATAGGCTATCTAACCCCTTTCCCCCACTAAGTGTAGGACAAGGATGAGCTGAGATAGGTGATGAGAATGAGCTCCTTGTGATAAAGATAATGATTTGCAATGAATGTATAACATGTAATAGCGAGAATACTAATATCCTACAACTATTACATGGCAAGGAGAAAAGTGGATGTTATGCAACTATTCTGTCATAAAGATCATCATCATCATTAGAAAATCACTCAATATCAATTTTCAATGCACTACATTCATCAGTAGGATGCCCAAGAGTTCTATGATATCCACAATAATTCATGTTTTTCTTAGGTATACTACTTTTACTAGGAGGTGGCAATTTAATCCTACCTTGTTTAAGGAGGTATTTCATCTTTCGTTCAATTTCTATTTGAGTATGTAAGAATGGAATTTTTTTGAGTTTGTAAGGTTTTTGTTGCTTGCTTGATTAACCAATTTGTTGAGATAGGTGTTGAGGAGGAGTTAAGATTCCCTTATCATCCTTGTGAGTCATTGGTTGTTCCTTAGGAAGGATGACACTGATGTCAGGAGGATGATCTTGATATCTTAATCCTTTATGTTTATTCAATAGGAAGTTGCTCTAAAATTTTATAATTTCATGCTCATTAGTTATGTCACATCCTTGGTTCGTTAAAATCTTAAAGCCTTGGCCATAAGTCTCTTTTAGATTGATGAGAGTGTTGGTCACTTTGTTAAAATAAGATAGATAGTTATGCACTTGATTAGAGGAACTAGGTTCATTCATTGTTGGAAGTTTAGGCGTAGTTTGTGACTCAATTTCAGGATGCAAAAGACCAAACATCTCTAGTTGTTTTGGTTGTTTCATGGAAGGATAAAAGAATGCATTATTCTCAATATTGTTAAGGCAATCGTTTATGAAATCATGCAGGCTAGCATCATCTTCTCCAATGATGTCAACTTCATGAGGATGCTCATTAGGAGTTGTTTGAGCATGGTTAGAGTCAATTGCATTAGGATCATTGTAAAAAACATAACTTAAAAAACATCAACCAAGGAGAACAAGGACTTCCACACATTGCTAAAACACATCCATTTTCTGATTTTTAGATTTAAAACAAGGTAATTTTTTTATTACACTATGTAAAAAACTAAAAATGAAGTCTTTTATTTATGCAAATTTGAAATCGCACAATGCACTAAATTTATCAAATTAAGCTAAATATGATCAAATTAATGAAACAAAAAATTTGTAAACAGTAATAGAAATGTGAAAGCAACAAAAAAGAATGTAGAAATAAATGTTTTAATGCCCAAAAAATCAGATTATGACTTGATTAGGAACTCATTCACCCTAGGGTGAATAGGTCCTAGATGATGGTTTTGAAACAAATTTTTACTTTTAAGTGATTTTCAGATTTTGGTTTGTTACAACAAGTTTCAATTTGATTTTCAGTAAATACAATGTTGAAATGCAAGTGCAAAATGTGACAAAATGATAACCTAGAACTCCTAATTTGATATGTAATTTCATTTAAATTTTAAAATGCAAGTTAATATGATGTAAATGATATGCAAGATGACTGATTTTTTTTATATTTTTCATATTTAAAGAATGCAAACAATGCAATCGCTAGTAGAATTTGGAAATAAATGACTACATGACTAAAAGTTTTAATCACGTGACTAACACTAGTAGTATTTTGAAAATAAATGACTAATTTGGTCATTTATAAGTGACTAATTTGGTAATTGGGTAAAATCACAACTAAATGACTAATAAATGACAAATAAAAATGACTAAATAAATGACTACATATATGGCTAAATCAATGACTAAATAAATGATTATTACTCTATTCTTTTTTCTTTCGAATTTGATCATAATCCATAGAGCTAATTAAGGCCATTTGGCTGCCTAGGTTGCTTGGTGCACCAAAAATACCTATTGCGTGGAAGGCATTGCCTCTCGGTGCAGTCTTAAGGCCTTCACATATTTTATAAATTTTTTTATAAACATTTACATTCTTTAACTTTTATTACTCGTTATGTTAATGAAATGTTAATGTTTTTAACTATGATTTGAAGCTAGTTTGATTTTCCTATTGTGTTAGCATGTCAAATGTATCAAAAAGAAATTGTGGTCAATTTCACTAATAAATTAAATATGATTTAAACAATCCAATTGCAATAAAAATGAAGAAATTGATTCACTTCTATCTTTGATCGCTTGCTGATATACTTGACCATCTTAATAATGTGAAATAGAAATAACAATTATGATCGCTTTTGGTATGCGGAAATTTTCTCTTTCAGGCTTTATATTGTTAATTATTTTTAAAAAATAGAATTATTTTATAATCTATGAAATCAATTGTCTATGGATCATTTTTATAGATCTGTTATTTTTTATACAAGTTTGAACTCTAGTAATTTTAGGAGCACATAATGCTTATCTTAATTTTCATAACCTATATTAAAATGACAATGTAGATAGATGAATTTTTTTCTTGTATCTATGATACAAGTATGATAAATGTTTGAAAATACTGTACACAACTATATGATACAATGCATAAATTTGTATGCTTTCTCATTATATCAAAAACTTCAAACTACAACTCACAAAAATTAGAAATGAGATAAAAAAACTTATTGTCAAGTACAATTTGCTCCAACAAAATTGCATTATCCAATTTACATAATTTTATGTTTAACTGATTTTTGTGGGGAAAAAAACGTAGTGTACAAAGTAAAGCAAGAGTTTCTTTCTAGGATTTCAAAGGCTTGCTATTCACAAGGCCAATAAGATCATTATTGACCATAGCAAAAACCACCTGCACTAATAGTGTTAAGTGATAAAATATTCCACAGAAAGAAATACATTTTAGATAAACAAAGCCAGTTAGCCTTCTAAAATCTAGATAGTTGAATACAAGAAGGAGGGTAAAACATAAAACATTAAAAGACTTTAAGACGTTGCAAATGACATGCAATTAATATAGAAGCATAACATGAAAATAGGAACATTTCATTTTTCGTAAATATTCATCACGAGTTTTCTCCCGTAAAGAACTCCCCCCGACATGAGCAATGAGAAGTACATCTACCATCTTGTTTGCTGATAGGAATTGCATGACTGCTCCCTTATAATCACCAACAACTAAAGAAATTTGAATGACTTCATTGCATTCTTAGTATTCGGTCGAATCTTTAGTAGCTTCATGTTGCACCTCTTCTCCATTGCCTAGGGTATCCTTCCCAACAAAAAAATAATTTTCAGTGAGAGGAAGTGAGGAATCTTCTTTTGGACTATGCAAATTATCAAAAAACTCCTCGCCATTGTCTCTGGGGGATGTAATATCTTGTCCACCTTTTGATTGAACTGATGGATCCAATTATGTTGTATCATCAAGAGTGACATTGTTGATTATTTCACTGCTATTATCATCAATGTTGGCAGATTGAGCTTCTTGTAAGTCTTGATTCTCTGTTCACTGCACTTAAAATCCAAGGTTCTCAAGTAGCTTTGTCCTAGAATTGCCTTCATCTTCAAACATGACTCTTAGGAAATTCCATGTCTCCCTCTCTTCTTCCAAACTAAATCAATGCAAAAATAAAAAATTTGCAAGTGAAACAATACAAATGAATGTAAATTGTTATTAATCCCATTCAAAAAGTATCCAAAAAATAACTAGCCAAGAATCCCGAGACTTCTTATCGCACAGAGCTTGCAATGATGATTTTTCACCATTTGCTATTGCAACTTTAAACTTTGTTGAACGAAGCACCAGACTGTCCTCGGTAACGAGATTGTGTATATATACCTATGAAAATAGCAGAAAAATAAGACCATATATAATCTTAATGACATGTACCAAAGAATAAATTGTACTCTACCTCAGAAGAGCCAACAACACTCTATGATGTTGTACCGGGCTGAAATGTAGCAAGCTTTCCTCCAAATCCAAAACTGACACCAATTGGTCTCTTCAACCACTTAGGAGCTTTCAAGAGTGGACCTGAAAAGAGAAAAATGAAAAGATAGACATCATGTATTTGCATATAGGATCCCAATTCATTGAGAAAATATTATAAGTAAGATTCCCATTTCTTAACTAAGTCATGTATGGTTATCACATAAAGCAACACTTACCACCCACTTTATGTTTGATAGCAATTAAAGCACTATACTTGGGTTATTCAAAAAGATTCATTAGTCAAGTATTTTAGGCAACAAATCATGGGAATATCAAACTAGTAGAGCATAGATAGCAATAGTGATCATGCATAAATCTCATGAACAAATTTGCATCGATTAAGGTAGATGTATTTAGAAAATAAAAAAAATTCTAGATGAAATAGACCTACCTTCCTAACACTTTCACTTCTTCCTATGTTTTTCATTAACACTGAAGGTATATGTAGATTGGGCAAGTACCATTGGGCTCTAAAGGCCCCTTATTGTGTGATTAAACAATACAGACAATTGGGGAATTTCCATTATATGTAATGACATAAGTTGAGGTTGAAGGTATTATTTGATGCCAATTCAAACAATGGAGGCTCTTGTTGAAATCTACCTCTACCTTCTCATCATGGCAAGGACAGTGAGATGTAGTTAAACCATGGAAGTCATGCATATATTTTGATGAAAAATATTGGGCCATCATCACTAGTGTTAGGTCTCAAAGTGCAGGTTTTAAACCATAAGGGGGTGCCAATCCCATAATACACCTTTGGCCATGAACAAGGTAAGCAGGATTGATTACCTTCTACTCTTCAAGCTCTGCCAGACCTAGGTGGGTATAATTGAACAATATGGAAAATTTGCAGATAGATATGGTTCCTAGATTGAGCAATCTACTTACTATGGCACGTGAGGTGAAGCAGATAAAAGTTTTAATGTCTAAATACTAGTGAGAGTAATTGAGAGTTCAAGTTTGTGAGTTGTATTTTGTATGTAATATCTAATTATTACCAATGCCTACTTCTATTAGGTGGACAGAGTGGAGGGATGAATGATGATTTTGGAGATAGGGTTCTATAAGATAGACATATTCACTCTTCAGCTTAACTCGAACAGTTGGGCACTTTGAATGTTTGCACCTTATGAAAACGTGCAAGTATGTCAATTATTTGGAATCTTCTTAGTAATCCTAGTGATATCCCCTTACACTACTGTGAAGTTGTGAAAGGATTTAATTCAAATGTGAAAGGAAACTAGTTAAGACAATCTATTCAAAAGGACTTTAATCCAAACAAGAACCTATCAAATTTGATTTCTTAAGAGGAATTTTAATTCTTATGAACACCGAAACCAATCAACAACACAACTACAAAAATGTGTATTAAAAAATTAAATGTATTTCCACACACTCAATTTGAATAACATAAACAACCACTTTAGAGACAACCAAATAACATATAAGCATATAAATCCACACAACAGTTGAACACTTGAAAGCAAATTAAGAATTATGCATAACCTTCTCCATTATATTTATCTTTGAATAATATGCATTATAATAGTAGTTTCATTGGTCAAATCTAATGGAATCAATGGTGAATATGATATTTGAAATGGATTATAGCAATTTTGTACTCAAAATGTGGCTATCTTGTGGAGTATATGAATGTAAGCTACTAAGATTCTAATTTTTTTATAGTCCCAACACATAGATCATACAAAAAAATAAGAGAGAATAAGAATCAGTAATGGATAAATGAATAAAGCTTGTTGTCTCCAAGAAGAAAAATACCACATATATATGGTGTTCATTACCTAGCTTGACCAGATCAATGCTAATCCTTTAATTTATAATATTCTTTACAATATCCCCATGTTACTACAGTTATGCCAAAGAATTATGACAAAACGAATGCTAGTTCTTCAATAATGAAGATACCGTTTCAAGCTAGTTGCAAATTTTCAATGGTTGAAAAAACTCTTTGTTAGAGAGACAAATGAATCTCCTAACATTGCCCATGATTGGATAGGCTCTGCTACAATTGAAATTGCTAATGCATGCATATCTAGTCAGTCGAATTGTCCAAAGTACTTCTGCAGGAACCAACTCAATTATTTTCTGGACAACATATACATCGCATTCACTGAGCACACCTCCCACACCCTCCTATAACCACAGTTTTCAAGGGATTTCTCATGGTAATTTGGAAGTAAATTTTGGAGACACTCTTATAAAGAAAACATGAATTCTTCATAGATTTGTGTAAACATTTAAAATCCTTATCCCCAGAGCCACTCTACCAAATAGAAGAAAATTATAGAAACTAAGGATATATTTTCCAATTAAAGAATTACTCCAAAATATTACCTAATGAGCCTCCACCAAACATAGCCTCTCTGGAATCCATTTGATTGCAGGCCTGAAATGGATGCACATCAAAAGAGACAAATCCACATTAATTATAAATATGTTCCTTATGAACAAAAAAGAACACAACTAACTCACCAAGGAAAAAACATAGTAGCATCTGGCATGTAATTCTAAGTTAGGTGAACTGTAACACCCCTTCGTTTTGCTTTTTGGGCTAGATAGAGTGTCTTTGTTTTGCTTGACTTATGTTTCTGGATATTCAGATACTTTATCTTGTGTGTGTATTTGATTGCTATTTATAGAGCGACAAACTATTTTGTGGGATGTGTTGTGGTTTATCTGATGTTTTATTTTACATGCTTTAATTGGTGTAATGATGTTAGTTGATATAACATGTATTTGCTTATGATATTATTAAGTAGGATGGAAGTGTCAGTGTTGATGAGTGTATTGGTGAAGGGGACGGGTTCGCATCACTTGCTTGCGAGCACCCTGTGATTCCGTGATTTCCTCTTCACGGTGTGTTTTTATACTGTTTATATTATATGATGTTGGTTACTATGTTTTCAGGTTTGTAGGTACATGACATCGACTCCACCTGGTTTCACAGGTCTGAGTGTGTCGATCCAACGGTTAAGTTGAATGGGAGATAGTAGCTAGGTAACTTGTGTCAAGTCTACACCCTAGCTATAGTGCGTCATCAGTCGTGTGTGTTGAGTCTTTGATTGCCGGGTTTTAATCTTATTTAATTATGAAGGGATTATTGTTTTGAAAATAATTAATTAGAATTATTGCATTGTTTAAAAGTTGTTATTTATTTAAAAAAAAAATTAAATTGTGGATAGAAATTATATTTAAATTTATTAATAAAATTTAATTTAATTTATTTAATTAATTTAAATTTAATCTCAAAAGGGTTGAATTTATTTATTAAATAATTAAAATTAATTAATTAAGTTTTATGTTGAGTAAATTAAAAGAAAGCAAATAATGTAATGTATTTTTGAATTTAAGTTTAAATGGGAAATTAGTTTCAAATTTTGGAGTTAATTAATTATTTATAATTTTTAAATTAAATACAAATTAGATTTGGTTGTTGAGGATATTTTGAATGATGCCAGCATGTGTAAGTTTAATTAATTAGAAGAGTTTGTTGCAAAATCATTCACGGAGAGAATTTTGGAGAGGAAAAGCTTCTTCATAGGTGTGAGGATATTTTTGGGAAAAAATACACAGAGGATTGTTTTGGGAAAATTTTTTTGGCTGTGGAATTACATTGAAATTGTTCTGGTAAATCTTGTTGTGTTTGTTGGTTGCTTTCTTGGTTGGAATCACTGGATTGTTGGATAGAAGTTGTGGAAGCTTTGGAGGAGGCTTTGCATCAAATTTCCATTTCCTGAAGCTTCTTGACTCAGGTTTTCTTCTATGTTTTTTGTATTGTTCTTGGTTGCTTTTAAAATTGTAGTGATTAAAGATTTGTTGTTAAATCTATCTAGCAAAAGAATTTGTTGTTAGAAGAAAGAAAATAAATAAATAAAATTAAAAGCTTTTGTTGTTCCCGTGAAATTTCTTCAGGGAAATTATGAAACCTCTGTTGAATTTAGTTTATTTGAGGAAATTGTTTGTTTCTTTATTAAATCAAACTTATGGGTAAAACAACACATTTAGATTTGTTTTAGAAGATTTAATTCAATGTAGAAAATAAATTTATTTCTAAAATCTCTGTAGAAATTGCGGTGGAGAAAACTAGAAGATTTGAAAACTTTTGGTTATAACTTAGATCTCTTTTAGTTTTCTTGTTCTTTTATTGTATATGAATTCAAGAAAATGGATTAAAAGAATCAGTTTTGAACCTCTGTGAATTTTGGTTGTTCTCTAGAAAAATTGAATAATTTCACTTGTAGGTGAATATTTTCACGAAATTTCCCCAATTTGTTTATTATGTTAAATTTATATTATATATATAATGAATTTATATATATATATATATATATTTTATATTAATAAAATATTGGTTTAAATTTTAATTTCCATTGTCGTACGACTGACGCATTGCTAGAGAAATATTAAAAAATTCGTATTAAAAAAAATAGGCGAATAAAATATTCGATGTTTTTATTTAGAGATGGGGTAGTATTTTGGGTGGGGGTGCATTGCACACCCCACCGCCCCATGTATGGAGGCTGAAACTACCTTATGAGGTAGCGCCCTCCACTTAGTGGAGGGAGCATTGCCTCACATGGCAGCGCAACCCCTGTGATGGCCGCACCTTGGAGGGAAGGAAGGGTGGTTCGGTTACAACCGACCCCCTCCCCAATAAATTAAAAGTTTTTTTTATATTTGTTTTTTTTGAAACCTACGGTTAATTCCACCACCTCTGTGGAAATTCAAAATTATTTATTAAATATAATCAAAATTAAATATACATTATATATATATATATATATATATATATATATATATATATTATATATGAGGTAAAATATATATAATGTATATATGTATATTTGTATATATATATTTTATGGAATATTATTAATAGAATTTTAATTATCTCAAATTTGTCGAATGGATACTATGTAAAAGATAATAGATATTATAATGAATGTATATATACAGTTAAATATATGGATATATATTTAATGTATATATTACTTGAGTAGTTTCTATTGGGAGTATATGCAATATTTTATGTTGTTTTATTTAGATGCATGTAATTGAGTTTTGCATAGAGATTTTAAAAGATAAGATTTGAATGCATGGTTAAATGATAAGGAAAAAGATATTTTATAAATTACATGTTTTTAAATAGTTAGTTGAAGAGATATAGGATTTGGTTAGAAAATGGAAAGGATTTACTTGCATGGATTTATGTTGTTTATAAAAGTAAATTTAGGAATTGATTATATTGAAGAGGCAATTAATTACTTTAATTTATTTATTTTCTATTAGGGCAATTATATTATTGTGAATGGAGTATGTAAGGGATATGGATTTAGAACATCCAAAAATAGTAATTTCCTCGTGATTGCCTTAAATATTTTATTTTCTCCGTATTTCGTAAAGGGTTATATGATTATTTGAGTTAACCCAGTTATTGTGTCTCTAATTTTGTCAATGTTACCTATTGATTGAGGATGGATTTAGGAAATCCAAATATTAGATTTGATTAATGACTTGAATTCTTTTTGTAACTTCTTCAAGTTGTGTTTTTGGGAAATGGGATTAAGTGTTAGTCCAATATTGTAAGTCTTCCAGAGGATCTTAGAGGATGAGGGTTGTCGATTCATTATGTCAATCGGTTGTTTTTCCCTTGGGTAGTGCATGGTGTCTATTCAATAAATTACCCGATTTTCATGAACAGGGATGTTTTGTACCTCCTTTGGAAGGAGTGGACTATTTGTTTTGTTGCCTCCAATTGTTGGAGTGAGTTTCATTATTTGTTTCCTCCTTGTGATGGAGTGGTTATGATGCCTAGGTTGTATGCACTTGTGATTCCCTTAGTGGTTAGATTGTTTGTGTGTTGTCGAATATAAGAGTGGCTTCCAGTAGGGGCCAGAGCCCATAAGAGGTAAGATTGGGTAACCTTTGGAAGTAGTTTAATCAAGTGATAACTAAAATTGTACTTAAAATTTGGGGAGTACTTCACACTAAAAAGATAAGTTCTAGCCTCACTCATTGTCGCAAGTTCTTGTTTAGGCTTGGAGTGAGTGGGAAGGCCTAGAATGGCAAGGCCATCTATCTTGTCAACATGAGAGGTATTTGATTCCGCATTAGTAAGTATGAGGGCCAAGGGTCGGTAGAGGTCACCAGGATTACCGGAGCCTATGAAGATCCGCAGAGGGTAGCTCTTTATGAGCTATGCGATGACACTCTGTTTAGGACAATAGTTGTTAATTGTTTTATGTGTATGGTTCTCTGAATATACTTGATCTATATTATGTTTGGAAGCAATGTGACCTATGTCAGTGATGTGTGAGTTGTACTTGTTTAGTTCATTGGTTGGTTGTGTCAGTATGAGTCAGTATGAGTTTGCCTATGGTTAGCGGTTGTAGATCCTTGTCCTTGTTACGTTGTTACTATCTCCTAGCATGGGAGTGGGCCTTCAAGTACCACTTGGTTGGGTGGAACATGCACCATACACCGTTGGGTCCCCCTTTATCTTCATTACTTGGTGGCGAGACATCCAGTTGGACAGCTCACAGATTCTTGTTTTAATTCAAGCATTGTTATATTTCTATTTGTATAAGTTATTTTATCCCTCTTATGTTTATGAGGTGAAATTCTATAATTGTAACACATTTGTACTATTGCCTCATTCTAGGAATGAGTGATGTAACTATTTGATTATGTTAATGATTATGAAAATTGTATCTTGGATGGTTATCTCATTATGTTATGTTATATATTTATGTTGATTTATTACTCATTGCTTAATGTCATTTAATGCTATGGTTATATGTTGATATATGTGTGGGTTTAAGTAATCCCAACCTTGTAGCTTTAAGGGTTGTTGTTAATTAGTAAGTGAATGTGTATGTTAATTACACTTTAAAAAAAAATTTGGTTCGCTTAAGTCATTAATTACAACTTCCTTTAGGGTTACTTGGCGGGGCATTACATGAACCTAGAGATAATCTTATCAAGATATACTTGCAGCGTGCTGAAATACTTGTAGAAGATATATATCATGTACTTCTAAGAGATGATTTTGAACACAAACAATTATGAGTGTATGGATATGCTAAGTTTGTCCTCTTTGACAATAAGACAAAACACTCTTGGCCTTCAACTCACTTATATATAATAAATCCTTATGTCACATTTACATTAATTGATTAACACCATATGACTGTTACTGGTATATTTAAATATTTTGTATCACCTCCACTCATTCATGACCCACAATGAACATTACATTCTAGCACTCGCCATAATGTTATCTGTGGATCAATCCACTTTCAAGGATCAATCATGTTTTAGCTTTAAGTATCTGGAATTCGCAAGATTCACATCAATCTAGATAAACATCTAGACTTATATATTAAGACTCAAAAGTCAAATATCACAAAAAAAAGTAAACAACTAAAGACTCAAATCTTATTAGCAGGGGCACTTTCAAGTTTTACTTTCATAACACAACCAATGCAGAAGAAAGAAATACATAAAGCAACTCAAAGGGATATGAAAGTACAAGTTACATGAGTAACAACCATGAAAATAAACTGAAAAAATAGTTGTATTAGCTGAAGTCAAAAATAGATTATAAGTCAGAGACGACAAACCTTTAAATGTTATTTATCTAGTGGTTTACATAACTTGTCTATATTTATAAATCAGGCAACTTGTAAAATGTATAATTGTTGGCATGGGAATGAAATTGGATATTTGTTGACATTTTTTATTCTCATGGACAAGTATTGAAGCACTTGCATGGGTGATAAAGTTTTTTGGAAAGGACCTGGAGACTTTTGAAAAGGTGGGCAAGGAATTCAGATTTTGTTGTAATGAATTTGAAGTCAGTGAGGCCCTTTGCAATGAATTTAGAGCTAATTCAAAACCCTCATTGCCGAAAGTAAGCTGATAGGAAACACCAACATATTCCATTCTCAGTAGGTAAACTTCAAATGAATGTAAGATAGATCTTAGAACAATGACTCATTATATCCTCTTCATTCTTTTATGGTCTGTACTAAAAGTGACTACTTTCAACAATGTTTTGGCATCTCTGTTTTCAGATTTATGTTTTTTTCTTTAAATCATAATCTAAATCAATATGTGAATGCATAATATTATAGATGGATGAGCGTCAAAGGTTGAATATGGATCATTAACATGCATATGATGAGGAAGTATTTGATGAGAGGGACATTAACAAATATCCTTGTCCATGTAAAAAAATTCTTGGTGGAAAGGTGAAAAAAAGAAATATGATTTATCGACATATGATAAGATATGGGCATAGTGGTATAAGCCCTTGGGCTTACAATTATTATGAAGATATGATATAATGTCAGACTGTGAGAGATGAAGAGGCAAAAAACATAGATGAAGTGGTACCAAACATAGATGAAGAGGCAAAAATGTTTGACGAAGGGTTTGAAGTTGATAAAATGTTGAATGAGGGTATAAACGATGATTGGGCCAAGTCAATGGACGATGCTTTAAAGCCTATGTATGCTAATTGCAAGTTAAGTCATTTGATAACAATCCTTCAAATTCTTAACTTGCGAGTGGTGCATGGTTGGAGAAATGAGAGTGTAGATCAGTTATTGGCATTATTAAGTTCATTGTTACCAGCTAACTCCACATTGCCAACAAAACAAAGTCAATGTAAAAAGAAAATTAGTAAGCTCGGCTTGGGGTATGAAAAAATCTACACATGTGTGAATGGTTGTGTATTATTTTGCAAAAATATTGCAAATGAGAGTGAATGTCTGAAATGTCATGAACTGAGGTATAGACAAGGGTTGAAATCAGTTGTGGTTCCTAGAAAGGTTCTTCGCCAATTTTTTGATAATCCCATGATTACTCTAAATGTATAGGTGTAGAGACATTGCTGAACTTATGCAGTGGCATGCCCAAAATAAGAGCACTGATGGAAAATAATGACATGTGCCCGATTCTAAGACTTGGATGGAATTTGATAACAGATGGCCCGATTTTTCTCAAGATCCTCATAATATAAGGTTGGGTTTGGCTCTAGATAGGGTGAACCCATTCTTAGATCAAAGTACTAAATGGTCAACTTGGCTAGTGTTTCTAATAGATTATAACTTTCCTCCATGGTTAGCAACTAAACCATTTTTCTTAATGTTATCATTGATTATACCAGGAAGGAAACATGTGACTTCAGATACAATAGATTCTTATCTAGAGCCATTATATGATGAGCTAATGGAATTGTGGAAAGGAATTGAAGCAATTCAATCTTTAAGGAATGGTCATTCAATCAAATTCATTTTAAGAGCTTCCTTATTATTTACGATTCATGATCTTTTTGCATATGGCACATTGTCTAGTCTCTCTATTCATGGATACCATGGATGTCCTCCTTGCAACTTTAAGGATTTTGTGAGGCATTCAAGAAGTTTGCATAAGTGTATTTATTGTGGACATCGTTCTTACCTTAAAATGGATCAACCATATCATCGAAAAAAAACATGTTTCAATGGTCAAGAAGAGAATCGTGAAGTGCCATTGCTAATAACAGGTGATTACATTGTTGAGAATGGACAAAAAATAATGTCATTTATTGAAAATGATGGGATTGCTGGCAGTAGATATAATCCATGTAATGAAAGCGGTGTAAAATGGTTGTGCATATTGTATAAGTTTCCATAATTTAAGGATGTAGCCATTAGGCATACTATTGAATTTATGCATATTGAGAAAAATATAGATTATGCTATTATAGAAACTCTTTTTGGTGCTCTTGATACCATTTCATCACGTGAAGAATTTTGAGAAATAAAGATTCGTCGAAATCTTTGGGTTGAAAAATATGATAATGAAAAATATAGAAAACCTAGTGCTCCTTATGTCTGGACAAAGGAACAAAGTGTACAATTCTTACAGTTGATGTCCCAGACTCACTTTCCCACTGGATATGTAAGTAGCAGCATTAGAAGCCAAGCTAACATTAATAGCTTAAGAGGCCTCAAGATCCATGACTATCTGGTGCAGGGGCACCAATCTTTTTTATGTTTCTTCATTAAGTGTTTGATAGGCAAGGTGTGTTAGGATTTTTGAGTTGAGTTATTGAGTCTTAATAAGGTCCAATGTGACCATTCTATTGTAATTGATCAACTTTGAGGGGATTTTGTATTCATCTTGTAAGGTTTGCAAATCATGTGGAAGGAATTGTCAAAGTTGACAAGGGGTGTCAAGGTAGATAGGATAATGTTTTATTGAGTAATTCATGTTTTCTTAGTTGAATAAGGTCTCATTAGGCTATTTTCAATAGGTTAGGTGATTAGGTAGGTCAAGGAGTGTGAACATTACAATATAAGTAATGGTGTGTTATACAATTGTGTAAAAGGTGTAATTTTAGCCTCCAACGGTCATTAGAGGTTTAAATTTCAGTTGTAAGGTAGTTAGTCATTGGTGGGACATGGAGAAGCCTTTAAAAAGGCATAACAACTTGTTTGTAATGTTGGCTTGGAGATTTGAAGGACTGGCAATAAGAAATCTTTGTGTTTTTCATTCATTTCTAAGTTTCCTTGTCATTTTACAAATCTGTACAAACCTGTACAACCAGACTTTGTAATGTAATCATTCATATTTTGTGGAGGTTTGTGTTGACATTCTTTTGCTTCAAGTTTGAAGGAATTTAATAGAGATTTGTGTTAGAAATCTCAATTTTCTTGTAGCAGATCGAGAACACCCTATTTGGGGTTTTGTAACGAAGAACCATGTTTTAAGGGCCCTTACACCGATTGTATCAATTGTAACAAGTGTAATGGGACCTATGGAGTCTGAATAGGAAGTAGTTTGCATGATTAGAGTTGTGGAGAAGGAATGAGAGAGATAAGCCTACTATCTTGCTTGATTTTTGTTAAGGAAAATGCAAGAAATGGTGACTTGGGTCTAGGGTTTGTCAAAATCAATAAGAGTGGGGGAATTTCTTCAACTTTTAAGAATATTGGGGTCAAAATACAAGTGTCTGAGTTAGTGGCATGGTCTAGGAGGTTGTGCAAGTGGGACTTTGAATTAACCCTCTTGATTTTGCTAGAAATTAAGGGTTTTAGAGTTTGATATGTTGGAAGGGACAACCTTGGGAATAAATTGTGAATTTAGAGGTTTGAGGGCATGAGAAATTCTGCCCCAAGGTTTCAAGTGTCTTTGTTAAGTTGAAAGGTATGTTACTTTGTAATTTATGCCAAATCAACATAATTAGGTCAACGCAGGAGTGGTAATTTCAAGGTTTTGGTCCAAACGACTTGTATTTGGTTAAGAGATATGTTGTACAACTATGAAATGGGTATCTAAATCCATTTTCTAATTGTCAAGTGTTTTGGAAATCATGGGATTTAAAGGCCAAAAGCTGAGTTTGCACTACTACTAGGTTACATGGGTGAAAGTGAGAAATTACACCTCTGATTGTTGTCAAGATTTGAGTATTGTTTGAATTGCTCTAATAAGTCATTTTAATCTTGTTAGATGCCTCTTGAAGGCAGGTTGCCACTTTGAATTAGTTTGAGCCCCCTCTTTGCATCACTATCATGTCATAATCGAGTATATTTTACATATTGTGGTAAATATATCAAGTTTGGAAAAGGGGCCAAGATTGGAAATTATAAGGTTGGGCCTAATATTAAAAAGAATGAGTTTACATGTATTAGATCCTTTGAAATTTGATAGTTTTAGGGAGGATGTTGTTGAAGTCCTTTGTCTATTGGAACGAGAATTTCCACCAACAATCTTTAACATTTCTATGCATCTTTTGATACATCTAGAATATGAACTAGAGCATTGTGGCCCAGTAAGAATGAGATGGATGTATCCTATAGAATGATATATGAAGGTTTTGAAAAAAATTGTCCGTACTAGGGCAAAACCAGAAGGTAGCATGTCTGAGGGATATTCAATGCAAGAGGCCATGGGATTTTGCACAGAATATATGAAGGATTTTAAAAATGTCAATCAACGTGTATGGGATGATGACAAAGATGAGAGAGTTGCAAGTGAAGTATTAGAAGGAAATGAATGTCACTTCAAGCTATCATATCAAGAAAGAAGTGCAATACATGCCTTTATTCTTCAAAACACATCTTTGTTCGATAAGTGGCATGGGTAAAAAAAAATTACACAATAATTTATTTACTCAATTGCATTTACACATTTATATTATTAATCTTACTATTTTTAAGTCATTATTCTATGTAGAAAATATGAAGAAGAGAATCAAACTTGGATACAACATCAACCTCAAAGGCGCAAATGTCATGATTTGATTGGAGGTGATTCTTTTCCAAAATTTGAAGAATGGATTGCTAATGCAATCAGTGATGTAAAAGAAGAAGGTCAAGATATAACAACAGAGGAAAGTGAGCTTTCATGACCTCCACATTTATGGGCTATGCATTTTAGTGGAATGTGGGCCTATGGTAGTCATTTAAGAGTGGAAGAAAAAGACAAAGGAAAGACAAATTGTGATTGTGTTGTTAGTGTTGAATTTCTTCATGAAATTGAGAAGAAATTTTATGTTGGATTCATCCAATAAATTATTCAAGTGGATTTTGGTGAAAATAGTCCTATATTATTAAAATTTAAGTGGATCCGACCATCCACAGAACAATTTGATGAGTATGGATTTGTATGTGTAAATACACGACATTTTTTATCAGAGATAGATGAGCCGTATGTTTCCCCTCTTCAAATTAACCAATCATTTCTAATTGATGATGTAAGAAGCCCAAGTTGGTCATATGTCATTCAAACAGATTCTTGTTTGAGACAAAAATTCATGGAAGTTGTTGATGTAATGCCTAATGGGCAATATGTTAATTTACAAGAAACATTCGAAGAAGTGGATGAAGACAATGAGGGACTATTTGAAGAAGAGATTCTGATTACCAATGAAGAAATTTGGAGAGATAATGTATTGCATGTCACAAATGAGGATGAGGAATAAAATCAAGTAGATGTAGACACGAGTGATCAGGGTTTTGATCTTGCTGGAAATGTAGATGTTTATTGATGAGCCCCATTTTATGAACTTTTATGTAAGACTTTTATGTTGTTTTAAGACTGTTTTATGTTTCAAGGACACAAACCTTGAAACTAATACTTGTTTCAAAGATTTAATGTTGAACAAATTTTCTATATGAATGCAATATGGGCATGTTTTCATATAAAAATGAGGATGCAATACGAATATGTTTTCATATATGAATGCAATATGAATATATTTTCATAAATGAATGCAATATGAATATGTATACCATCATTGCTTTACTTTGACAATGATCTTTTCTTGACAGCTCCTCTGGACTATTTACTGCTTTTATATATGTTCTTTATCACTGTAATTATTCTAGCATCCTTTATAAAAGCCATCATTGAAGCATTTTTAAACATTGTTTCTATGTTTTCTTTTACACTTTTTTACTAGAATAGCATTGTCTTCCCTACATATGGCATTATCTTTAGCCCTATTTTGTAATATTATTGTATACCATTGACTTGTGAACTGCTTTAACACTTCCAGATTATTGTAACAGATTTAAAGGGTTTTAATTCTCTAAAAGAAGCCAATTAATCACATCACACAAGAACAACAAATGTGTTTTGATAAATCAAAAATATCCTTGATATATTAACTTAAATAATAAGGAAATATTATGCTGGAGACAACCATATAACTGAATATATTTAACAAATAGTTGATACCAATATGAAGCCACAGACTCAAATTTATTTCATTGATCTTCTCAAATCATAATTGCAACATAGTCTTTTGAAATGTAAACATCATAGAAGTTTTTTACTGTCTATCTATCCCTATTCGCCTATCCCTTTTGTCACTATGTAACATATTTATATATATCAAAACTTTGAAGGGACACACCCCTTCATGAAATATATTTTGATAATAACAACAACTAACAATGATTAAACATAAATAATTAGGCTCTAGTTAGCCATAAGTGAACTTTTGATAGATGGTCCAGATAATATCATCTTTTGTGAGTATCAACATCTCCTAACACATTCATGACTGCTATCTCTGTGCTCACCATTTTATCATTCTACTCGCATGCTTCATCCAATGTCGAGCCTTTACCTGTAGCCACCTCCAAAGTTTTTTGTAGTATCAACTCGCATTATTCAATCCATTTAGTCTTTTCTTTTGTTTTTCCATTATTTTCAAATAGTGTTGGTATTCCTTCATTTGTGACATCAATTAATCCTTTTGCATCTCCTTGAAGTTCCTCATAGTAATCTTCGTCCTTTCTTATGATTTCCTTAGCAGTGGTGATAGCCTGATTATCAAGAGTATCTCTCTTCTGTATTTCTTGAAATTTCTCTTGGATTTTGTCACTAATTCTTTTATGCTCCTGCTCTACAACATAATTCTTTGTGTGAGTTCCCCAAAGTTTGCTCAACCAAACCATCAAGTTAGCCTGTCTTTTTCTAATCACTGCAGAAAGTGTATCAAATTTGCCTTGAGAATATACATCTGATCCTTCCCACTTGTCCTTTGTTTGAGAGATTTCTCCTTGAGTTAGCAACCTAGTGGATCCTTTCAATGCATTTTTAATCATATCCTTCAGGTGATCATGTTCCCTAAGTATCCTTTCATTGTTTATTTTATACATTTCCTTTTCTTTGATCAATGTTTGGATCTGGGCTTTATTTAGCTTGGCAACATTGATGCCAATCTCAGTTGTAGCCACAAGATTATCTTCTCCAAATTTCAATGTCAGGAATGTCCAAAAGCATTTTTAGTGTCAATAATAATAGACTTCTTATGTGGTGGATATAGGGCCCAGATCATAAGGGAACCTTCATCAGGGTTATACTTTGATCCTATATACACTTCTGTCACTCCCTCATGGCTAAGCTTATGTGTAGAATTGTTATCCTTCAAGAAACTGTCAAAAATAAAGGTAGAATTTAGATCCAATCTTGGGAAAATCATGACTCTTGAATCTTCTAACAATTTTCTCCCTCTCTGGGGTCATATATTTCATTTCCTTTTCTACACATAGCTTCAAATTATTCAATAATTGATCTTCATTATTCGGTGTTACATTTTCAACAAATTCTCTTATTGCTTTTCCCTTCTATTTGTACAAGAAGGCTCTGAATTCTAGAGATTTCACAAACTCATCATCTGCTACAAAGGATCTATAAGCCATTTGCCTTGTGTCTGTATCCTAACCCTCTTCAATTTTTGGTTCTCTAGGAGGAAGCTTATAATCCTTAGTTTTCAATTTGGAGATTTTATTAGTTGGACCTTGAGACCCCTCATCACCAGGTGACTCCTCACTAGAAGATAACAACTCCACATTTTGTATCTCTTTTATTTTTTGTTCTACTCCCTTGTTATATTCATCAACAACCCTCTCAACTTCATTGAAATCCAAATTTCTGATCAAATCATCATACTGATAAGGTATATGATTATACCCACCTAAGTTCATCTTTTTCTTAGAAAAGTTAATGTATCCCTCTAGATCAAACCCTTTTCATGGTGGATATTTCTTCAAATTAAAATGTAATAACTTATCCACAATCAAATCATACCCTTCCTTCGACAATATACTGAAATCTCTAAAGCACAAAGTGCTTGGCATGAATGCGTATTTTCCAAAGGAACTTAAATTCATTACACTTGAGTAATCCATTTTCCTAACAGTTTCCAAGTAGGCAATTCTATTAGGAATTGTTTTAGGCAAGATGAATGGTGTATCTTCAAAACCATACACTTTGATCATAGTAGCATCTTCAAAACAATACCAATCTCCCCAGTTGTGACCAATAGGTCCATTGAAATCTTTGGGTCTGAGGAACCTCTTAATCTCATTAGACAATGTATAGTCACAAGGATGATTAAATAATTTGTACAATGGTTTAACAAAGTATTCTTCAAAATGCACAAAACTTGAATTGGCAAACCTGCTATCCCAAATAGCAGTCCATAACTAAATTGGTAACAATTTACCCTCCCTATCAAACTGTGTAATCCTTAGCTCTTCTCGCCACATTCCCAATTCTTGTCCATAATACAATATTATATGCATAAAAATAGAGTATTGCTTGAAATGTAAAACAGGGAATCCATTCTTTATTGCCATTATCCCTGAATCAATTCCTTTGATGATGTATGAAGCATAATCAAAGGGTTTGGCATTGTGATACTGAACATCAGCTACAATTATCATTGGTACAATTGAAATAAGCTCAGAAGCTTCCATCCCTAACACCTGACATACTGATAAGTATGTATATTTCAAATAGGGCTTGAATAAGTCGACATGAAATAGAGGCTCGTCATTGTTATCCAGTGGAACTAGATTTCGATCCCTTTTAGGTCTATGCAACAGTAATATCCACTCCTTATAGGTTGTATCCATTCTCTTTAATTCTTTCTCCAAATTCTCATGCACAATAGCTTCGTCACATGTGACTTCTAGGTTAAAAACTTCACAAATTGCAGCTTCTGACACATGTATGATAGGTTTACCCAATGAATTGTAGATAGCTTTGAGTTTTGGATTGTAACGGGCAGCTAAGAGTTTTATTAATTCCACATCCACAAATATTTTTGGGACAACCAATTTTCCCAAGTTGAATTTCCAGGGATTGCATACTGGTTGGAACCTATCCCTCCATTGATAGTGAAACATAAATAGTTCATATCCTTGAATTGAAGTCCACAAAAACCCTATGTGTTTGAATTTATCCTCAAATCTATCTACATATGCCCTAAGTTGTGCAAAACATCTAGCTTTAGGTCCTGAGCCATGTAGTTGCTCAATAAGATCTTGATTCAATTTCCTTTCAGCTATTTCTGATTCATTCCTAGTCTCAATCTTTTGCTTTTTTCCCCCTAGGATGACTACCCTCACCTTGATTTTTTCTACATTTTGATTTTCCAAAGCTCGAACCCTCCATTTTATTTTCTCAAATTGACAAAATTGTAAATACAATTGTAGAGAATTCACAAGCTTACTTGAAAATCTCTGGCTGTACAAAATTCTCTAGCTTCTGTTCGTTCTCCCATTCCTTTTGCTGCCAACCCTACAAATTCTCCTCAATTATTCTTGTTTCACTTAGAGAATTATTTATATAGTGTGTATCCGTGCAGCCATTAATGTCCAGCTTTGAACACGAGTGTAGAAGATTTTTTGAATTTCTCACTGTTAGACCGAATGATTATATCAGCATGAACTATTTAAACTCTGGCCGATCTATGAGTTTGAATCAAGCAGAGTGTTCATTAGACACCTTATATTTTAGGGGAGACCAAATATCATTCTTAATGATGTAAATAGTTCATCTTTTGATTCATATCACCTTCAGAAAGAGATTTATTAAGTCACTTAGATATCAAAACTGTCGCCAAGTGTTACTCCGACGAGATTTTATCCATTCTTATTACCATCGGTAAGAGAATAAGTATCACTGAAAGATCTAAAAGTTACTTTGACGTTATAAGTCTCCTCAATGTATCATCTTCCTCCTTTAGATGAAT
The DNA here is from genome assembly GCA_007115665.2 of Sequoiadendron giganteum. Lineage (NCBI taxonomy): Eukaryota > Viridiplantae > Streptophyta > Pinopsida > Cupressales > Cupressaceae > Sequoiadendron > Sequoiadendron giganteum. Next base: position 643,398,651 of record CM021101.1, on the reverse strand, counting down.
CGTCAACACTCTCTCTGATAAGACACTTGAAACTCATTCCAACAACACATGTCTCCCCGACATGTTTCTTTTTGCTTTATCGGTGAAACAGAGTGAACGTCTTACTGATGAAAGTCCATCAACATGACATGTATGCTCAGGCTGACTTGAGGATCTCACTCCGATGGTATTTTTCTTGCCGATAACATTTTCCTCGATGAAAAATAATCTTTGTCTTCCCAAATATGTATCCTCCTCAGTTGTTGATCGATGTGACAATGTTGACCTTTCGACGATATGCCAGAAATGCCTGAATTGAAAGGTTATAACTTATGGGTTAGAGAGACATGGACATAGTCATGCCGATATGGATTATTTATTCAGAGGATCCTGCTCAATGATGATCAGAGGGATTTTGGTGTGTCAAAAGGTTAAATATGATGGGATCACTGGTGGATATGATATGTAAAGAGGAAATTTTTCACTCAAGATGTGGCTACCTTGTGGAGTTTACGAATGTAAGCTACTATAAAATTTTGAAAATTTTATAGTCCCAACACATTACATGCTGCTCACATCATTTATTGTCTTCACATTCTTTTTAACAATGATATCACTATTATCAACATTTGTGATTCTGACTTTATGCACTAGAAATCACTATCTCATATGTATCTTTATATACTGTAAGGCCATTTCTTTTTTTTGCTTTGATCAAATGTTCTTCACTTTTTTGCATATATCTTGAAGTTCACTTTTTTTTGACTACTTAGTCCTCAAATCATGGTGTTCCTTGCTTGTAACTCACTGTCCACTCCAACATAGTTGTTCTTTTCATGAAATCTACCCCTTCATGAATGTATTTGGATATTATGAACAAATTATTACATAACAGAACAACAAAAGTAAGAATCACCAATACCATAGACATTTCTTAGTGATGGTGCTATCACCTAAGCAAAGCATTGGTTTAGTTGTAAAAAATGGTTGCCATGCTAAAAGTTCATGTCCAGTTAAAATTTGGTAATACAATTTTTTTTATTGAACCATGAATGAAAAAATTATTGCTAAAGATTTGCTAGATTGATTCAAATACATTGCTAAGTTTTTTATGCAACTGGCATTTCTGTAGGGCACCATTATTTAATATCCATTGACTGAAATACCCACAACATCTAATGACTGTTTTTGTTTGTAGTGCTTTAGACTTCATATGTGTTTTAATGACTGTTCATTAAAACTGAGACCTCTTAAACTTGTATTTATGCAATTTCTGTTATGATTAATTATCTCTGTATCAAGTTGCTAGTTTATACATTTTTTTTTTTGGACATCAGGGAATGAAGAAAAAGAATGAAAGGCACAAATTAGATGATAGTGATCATAATGTTGAAATTCTAGTGATAGATTATGAGCGCTTTCGTGAAGAACATGTGGCCAAGAATAATGAATATTTATCACGTCTTGGTTTACCAAACAGGCAAGTTGTAAATCCACTAAGTAGTAAATTATTTGTTTAATACTATTTAATGAAATTTTATAGGCAAGAGCTTTATGTATTTAAGACATGATATGATATTTTTTTTTTTTTACAGGAAAGAAAAATAGAGCAGAGAAAATGCAGAGAAAAAACGAAAAGAAAGTGAAGGTACAGTGCTGCTAGCTCGTATAAGCCAACGCTTTCACGATTCAACAAATGAAGTTGGTGAAAAAAATAGTTGTGATGAAGTGAAATCTGCGGAGACCACTACTGATCTACCTTCTCATGCCACACGTGATGTGGCCAAGGAGCATGAAGTTTCAGTTAATAAAGGTCATGAAGAGATTCCACTTGCATCTGATGTGCCTAAGAGTGCACTTGCCACATCTACAACTTTTGAAGGAATTAGTGGATCAGCCAGAAATATTTGTAGTGGTGAAACAAAATATGTGCCTACTTATGTTAAAAGAGAAAGATTGAGTCAAGATTTATACAAATCTATAGAGAGGAACACAAAAGAAAGAATATTAGAAGGGAAGAAGCCATTCTTGGTTGAAGTATCAAGAGATGGTGAACCCATTGGGAAAAATGCTGCAAGGTGGGCCTCTGAGTTGGGTGTAAGATGTAGGGCCCATTTGGATGTCTGTAAATCAAATTTTGCAAAGCAAGATCCACGAAATGTGGAATATGTTATACAAAAAATGGAAAATGCCTTTGACACTGTTGGTGGAAAAATATCTAGAAAATATTACAAGCACAAGATGAGACTTATGATGAACACTTTTAGATACAATTGTAGAAAAACAATCATGGAGGGAAAAGAGATGTTAAACAACACTCTATCTCCCAAAGAGTGGGAGGCATTGAAAGAAAGTATATGTTTCGAAGAATATTTGACAAAGAGTAACAAAGGAAAGAGAGAAATATATAATGTGAGGACTGAATATACATTTGGCCGAGGCGGGTTGCAGGCCAAAATGGACAAATGTGGAGTAAGTGTATGGATTTTTGGTTCAATTTACATTGTGTTATTTATTTCAATTTTTTATTGAACTAACTATATGTTGAAATTGACATTGTATTTTAGGTGGAAACCAATAATAGTGAAGCAATTGTAGAAGATGTTGTCAATTATATGGAAACACTAGATCATACTAAATCTAATACTAGTATCACGAGGAAATCTAGTTCGTCAACAAAGATTTCACAATGATCTGTTGACCACCCAATAAGAGCCTCTACAAATCATGTCAACTCAAATGAAGAGTACCAACATACAATGAGTTGCTTAAACTATCTCACCAAGAAAATTTCACACTTGGCTGCCTCTGTTAAGCCTATAGTTTGTGAATGGAATGACCATAATTCCACGGGTTCAGATCAGGTAAGAGGCTATCCCTCAATATTTTGATTCTCAACTATATCATATTTATATTGTATTCTAAAAGATGTCTGCAAATTTCATAAATTTTTTCCACAACATGCCCTTATAAAATTACTCTCATGATCTCTAGGCAAAGTATTACGATCATATATAGAATAGTGAATCTATGAAATTTTTCCTTTTGTTTCATTGAAATCTATTGTGACTATCCTAAATGTTGTGACTGTGAGTTTTATGACAAAATAACTATGAGATCAATGAATGATTTGTTATATCTTAGAAGTGCAGGTTTTTAAACCATAAGGGGGTGCCAATCCCTTAATACACCTTTGGCCCACGAACAAGGTAAACAAGACTGATTCCCCTGATTTCTCTGTGTTTTCTCTATTTTCTCCAGATTTTCTTCTTCTGTACGGACTGTACAGGCTCATAATTTTTTTGAATTCCATTATTTAGTGAGTATATTTTGTTATCTTTAAAATTAACTCCTTTTGAGAGTCTAACTCCAATTTTTGTAAAAGATCTCCTTGGTTTTCTGGAACTGCCTGTGTGAGGGCAGTAAAGGCTCTGTTTGGGAAATTAATGATGTAAATTTCCATTCCATCTACTATTTTCACCTGTGTCTCAATGGAATGGAATAATAAAGTGTTAGGATAGGTTTTATTTTGGTTTGAGTGCAGGGAATGTAAGTTGGAGTGTAACCCCAAGGTCTTAAAAGGGTGTTTTCATGGTGAAAAGGAGGGTGGAAACATGTAGAGTGGTGATGCAAAATTTCCAAAGGGAATGTGAGAGTTTATAAAGCTTGAGGGGGTCTAAATTAAAGTTTCTGAGTAGTTGGTGTTTCTTGGAGGGGTTGGCAATATGCATTTTCAATAAGGGTGCTTTAAAACCCTAGGTTCCTAGGCTACAAGGAGGGTTTTTGAGTAGGGGATCAAATTAAGTTTTTGGAGTCCTAAGACCTAGTGAATCCTTTATTTTGAAGCATAAATAAATACTTTTTCAAGTTTTTTTGGTTTGGGGTTGAAATCTTGGAGGGGTTCCTTTGTAAATTTGACCTATTTGGAGGCCTAAATTGATGGAAAAGTTAGTTTTCTCAAATTTGTTCCAAAGGAGTCATATGGGGGGCTAAGATATTTTTTGTAACTTTGTAATGGGTTTTTGAATCATCCATTTTTTTGGTAAGTGTTTTGGGAATATATTGAGAAAAGTGCCTAAAATCGGGTTAGGAGTGCTACTAGGGTAGGCTTAAGCAAATGTTGAAAAATTGAAGAGTTAAAGTGCTTTGTCTTTGAAGATTGTTTGGTGACCAGTAATATGAATTCATTTTAAAGATAAAAAAATATACTACACTAAATAATGGAATTAAAAATATTTATGAGCCTGTACAATCCGTACAAAAGAAGAAAATCTGGAGAGAATAGAGAAAACATAGAGAAAATGTTATCTTTTTATTGTCAGTCTGTACAAAAGAAGAAAATATGGAGCCTCTATGACATAATGTTGGACATACTCCATGTTATGCTTCTTCAATTTATCAATTTCATTTTTCATTTGTTGTATCCGTGGAACCTTTGCTTGGACAGGTGGGTGATAGACAATTACTTCATCTCCTCTCACTATGGTGGCTTGCTGCAATTGCTGCTTTAGCTTTACATTTTCAATAAACAATTTGTTCACCTCATTATTTGATAATTTAAATATTTTTTCATATTCATTAATCTTATTTTCTATTTTTTCTACTACATCCTTGGTGAACATTGCAGAATGCATAGTCATAGTGGCAGCTTCTGTAAGAGTTGTGTCTCTCATTGTTTTAACCATAGCTGACCCTCTCAATTCCTGTACTAAATCCAAAAGTCAAGGATTCCTTGTATTCTTATACTTTGTCCATAGAGAAAGTGTTTGGGTAGTAGGATTTTATAAAATATTTAGAGAATTCTTGGTCTCAACACATACCTTGTTCAAAAGCACCTATTTTAGGCTTTTAGCCATAGCAACAAGGCAATGAGTTGTTTGATAAAATTCTTTGATAGACATGTATGAAAAATATGTTAGCATAGACAAGGCAATGAACTCTTTGAAAAAATTCCTAAAAAAAATGAGGTCTCATGGTGATGGAATGCCATGACAATCAAAAGAAATTTGATTGTCATGGAATTCCATCACCATGAGACCTCATTTCTTTGAGGCATTTTTTCAAAGAGTTCACCGCTTTGTCTATGCTATTGCTTACTATTATGCTTTTGATAGATTTTTTCCAAGCATCCATAGCTTTTTTGAAAGAACTTGTTTTATGTTTCTAGCCAAAGCAACAAGGCAGTGAACTGTTTGAAAAAATGCCTCAAAGAAATGTGGTCTCATAGAATGCCATGACAAGCAAATACAATTGGCAACTGCTACTAGTTATTAGTTATACAATGTGAAGTAATTGAATAACTCCTTAGGTTGACTTTCTAAAAACTATATTGTAATTGAAATTTTCTCATCTATTAGCATCTAGTTATTAGTTATGCAATGTGAAGTAATGCTTTGAGTTTGAAAAATGTGCAATGCAATGTAATTAATGATATGAATATAAACTACAAAAATATTTTTTTTACAATTAATTAGTTAAACTCTTTATTTTATTTTCTCTCTATATCTCTATGCTATGGAAATTCCTTTCAATTTCAAAAAATTAGTTTTTATCTCTTGTTCTACAATTTTTACCTTTTTTTTTAAAATCCGATTTTTTCCTGATTTTTTCCAAACTTTTTCCCGATTTTTTCAAAAAATCTTATACTTTTGGTTTACCGATTTTTTCCCCAAAATATTTTTGCTGCTATGGATCATAAAGCAATAATAAAACTCTTGAAATTATGTTCTTTTCTCAAAAAATTATGATTATTTGCAGTTCCAAGCTTCTATACTTGCCCGTACAGGGTTTCCTTATTCTCTTTTGCATTGAATTAGGTGGTTGGGTGAGTTAACTCAATTTTTTAATGATTTGGTGGATTCTTGAAGAATTTTGTGCATTTTTTAGTCAAATTGCTGAAACGGGCCTGTAAAGACAGAGTTGAGGGTTTGTGATTCTACAAAAATGGATTTTCACCCATTCCACCTATTGTGACTTTTATTCTTGGAAAGGCTCTATTGACTGTTTTTTACATGAATTACTCATCTGGATATATTTTTTTGCTTGATGGTTAAACTACATGTAGAGCAATTTTATCAAAGCAGCACGAAAACAACGCCTTGATGTCAATCATAGTTGTGTTGAAGTTGAGGTAATATAATAGTTGTTGTGGACAAAAATTTATAGCTTTTGCATTCTTTACTTGACTTATATTAACTTTGCATGATGATTAAACCACATGCAGGGCAATTATATGAAAGTAGAACACAAAGGAAAAGACCCTATCAATAGAGCTCTCGACAAAGCTACACAACTTCAGGACAATGTTGACAGTGATTATGCTGAATTCAAGGAGTATATGCATGATATTGATAGTACTACTGGAGCTAAAATTGAGGTGAGTACTACAAAACGTTACTTTTCCTTGATTTTGAAACCCTTAATGTATTAATGATTGTTATGATCCCAAATAGTGAAAAAGCTTATAGAATAGTGAATAGACAACTAAAACATTGAATGTCACCCGTAGAACAATCATTGTACCTACTTTGTCACTTTTCAATGGGGATTGTTGGCACTTCAATACTTTATGATGCTTGACTGTGTTTTAGGGCATTATAATTGACCTTGTCAATATCTTGAACTTAGCGTGTTGCTTCTTTCATTGGATGATAATTGTTGTTCTTTCCTTCACGGATCTGTTGTTAACTCTTCATTATGGCTGTTGTTATTAAAAAAAAGTTTCTTTTGATATTCTTGCCGCTTTCTCTTAATGTCTTCTTGTTGTTTAGTAATGATATTTGTTGCTCGATCCATTAAACTCGTTGTTACAACCATACAACTCGCTGCCCTTGCACTAAACTCACTGCTACAACCATGAAAATCACTACTACTACTACTTGTTCATTGGACATCATTCCTTACTTCTTTTTGCATACTCTTACACTATTTTCTAACAGTGGAAGGCTCTTTCTCTATTATTTATGTGACCTCTACATCCAACCTTATTTGTTACTCCTTTAGTGCTGCTATGAAAGCCACAAAGAAAGACTATATTATTTCCTCAATGACTGATCTCAAAGACTGTCACATGTTGCCTTGATACATTTTGTTCTTTGTTCTTCTTTTATATGTCATCATTGACAGGGTTATGCTGATTGCATGGGGTTATGTTTCAGAGCTTTAATGCCACTGTTTTTGTACATCCCAATGTATTTCACCTTCGCCTTGCAACAATAGTATTAGTGCTCTCATATTGCATTCTTTGTTTTTGTGCATTAGCTACCTTTTTTATGTGTAATAGTGTTGTCATAACCTTATGTGTCTAGTATGCGTGCATGGTAATGTAGTGTTTATATTTATGGCCTTTGTGTCTGATTAACATGAAGCTAATAGTAACATTGTAAGCACTACTATGAGTGTTGGTTTTTTAGTAAATTAGATTGATCATTGCAATTATTTTTGAAATTTTCCTTTTGCAATTATTTTAACACACACATGCAAGTACTATTTAAGTAAGTAATGGTTGTTTTATTATGCAAATAAGGGTAATCATTACCTATCTAATATAATGTGTTATTTTTATTTTCTTTTTGCAGAAATGTATTGATAAACTCAAAGAAGGGGATAAAGTTAGGGTGTTGGATCCATTTGATGGTGATGTTGTGGGAATTGGGCAGATTCACTCCCTATCTATTGTACATGGAGTCAACTTGAAAGGAACAAGAGATGCATATGTAAACATTTTAAAGGTCACAAGTAACATACCCCTTGTTTATGAAGACAAAATAGATGGAGTTGTTCATCTGAAAGAGAAAGAGGGAACCTTCACACGGTGGCTACTAAAATATTTGCAAAAAATGACATAGTTTAACATGTTTATCATGTACTAGTTAATGTTAGACATCTTGGCTCATTGCTTTATGCAGCATTTTAAATGTGTTGTTTAGGGATCTTAATTATCATGGTGTATTTGAAAGAGTTGGAAACTCTTAGACAACTTTGACATTTTTCATTATATTTACATATATACTCTTAGACAACTTTGACATCTTGTAACTTGATATATATATATATTTGCATTAATTTTTTTTATTGCAGATTACCTTTATTTATCATGATGTTGAATCAATCTTTTAATTCTAGCATGTTGTAGCTTGTTCGTATATGTAATATTTTTATTTGCTTTTATGTTTTAGTTCAAGTTTAATATTATGTTAGTTTTGCATTATAAAATTTATGGTATTTAATAAATTATTCATTTCATGACTATATTTACTACCAATTAATGGAAACCAATAAATAAAAATGATTAAATTAATGACTAAATATATGACTAAAGTAATGACTAAATTAATGACTAAATATATGACTAAATTAATGACTAAATATATGACTAAAGTAATGACTACCGTGACTAAATAAATGACCAGTTAACAACAATCAATGAATAAATTAATGACTAAATCTATGACTAAATAAATCACTACCATGACTAAATAAATGACTAAATAAATGACTAAATCAATGACCAAATCAATGACCAAACTAATGACTAAAATCAATAACTAAATAAATGATTAAAATTGTTTAGTCATAAATTTAGTGGTGTTATAAATGACTAAAAATAAACCACTAATAGTCACGTGACTAAAGTTAGTCATTTATATGCAATTTTTAGTAGTTTATTTAGTCATATATTGTTGTTTGTGTACTAGTGAATCCTAAAAAACCAAGATGCAATACAAAGTTGAATGTAAACTAGACACCCTAAATGAGACCTAATCCAATGCAAAGAGATGCAAATGAATGTAAGATCTAAATCTAGGATGAAAGAGGACTCCTAAATCAGATAATTACAATGCTCAAAAGGTCGAGTTCACCAAAAAGAAATGATGAAAAATAGGTGTTCACCAAAATGAAACAAATGGGGTATGATGAACCTATTTCTTCTTATTTCATTCAAAATGTGTGCTATAGAAGACATATTTGAAAAACTAACATAACTAACTATTAAAATGAAAATCTAGAAAGGGTAAAATGATATGTACCTGTCACCAAAGATTCTTTTTCAAACCTCATTAAGGACTCATTTTCCCTATGGTGAATGGGTCCTGGCTACAACTCTTGAAAATTAGTTTCTGGGTTATGTTATGCTCAATCTAAACTCCCAAATTCTAGTTGTTCATTGTTGGAAATCCGAAAATAAAACCTATAGATCAATTTCCATGACTTGACAAATTTTCTTGCAACTTTGTCAACTTTGCAACTTTCTTCAATCTTTCTCTTCAAATGATCTTCAACCTAGAACCTACAATCACACATCAAATAGAGAGAAATGTTGTTTGTTAGGGAATAGGGGTTTGCCTTGGTCAAACACCATTTTGGTAATTAAACCTTGTGATGAAACAATGGAACATGAAGATATGAAACAATGGTACCTTATTTGAAACTTTGAATAATAAATCTGCAAACTAGCATGAAGTGGGCTCAATAGATGTAGATCTTGATCATGAAACTTGATGTGAAACAATGCCTTTAATATGCTTGATTGATCTTGAATAATACATCACCATATTAGCTCATGAAACAACATGCATGATGCAATACATCTTTGACATGACAATGGAATCTTGATTGTTGTAATAATATTCTACAAATACACCCTTATATGCCTTAGAAATTTTATTGAATGCTCTTGATAATGCTCACTTGAATTCTCTTATGATAAATTCAACTTGCTAGGTGAAACATAATGAAGCAACCTTGTATTTATAGATATCTTAACATTAATTCTTGTAATTCAAATATCACAAGCCAACATTGAATTATGGATTTGAAATCATTAAAATACCACCAAAAACATATTTCAAAGAGGGGTCCTAGGTCTAAGTGAGGTTCGCCATAGGGTGAAAGGGTCCTAGGCCACTTACCTAGGACACACATTGGACAAGGTGAAATATCATGTAAAAATAGGGTCCTAGGACTAAGTGAGGACCCATTCTCCATAGTCCTAGGTCACTTACCTAGGACACACATCTTCCAAAATTAAGTGTTGTGAAATGGCATTTATGAATGTCGAGTTTTATCCCTCGAAATTTGCATTTAATTAGACTTGGATTTGAATTAAAGGGGCCAATTAAGGAAATTTAACCTCAATCAATTAATAAAGCCCTAGATTAGTGTGAAAGTGTAAAGATACACTTTACAACACCCTAAATAAGGCATACTTAAGTCCATTTTATTAAGAAGGGCCCTAAACTTAATGTGAATATGAAAAACATATTACATCACTAAATTAGGGCAACATTAGGCTCATTTTAATATTAGTTATTCCCAAATTAAGTGTGGAAAAGGGATAATTTTTCCAAAATTACAATAGGTATGCATGTGTATATTATACACAATCTCCCAACCTCATCTACATTGTGTTTTTAAAATGAAGGTGAGTTTGACTTCACAAAATATATTTGAACTAGCTAATAAATATTTGAATGAAATTGGAAGTATGGACGACTTCATAATTGCCAAAATTTGGTGTGTGTAGCAGTTGATGGAGCTGCAGTAATGCAAGGTTATATGAATGATCTTTACGTTAAGTTACAAACTACTTATTCACCACATACTTTTGCAAAAGTCCCAAACAGTATGCAGAATTTCAAAATTTTGCTGAGGGAATAATAGTAGGAAATAAGCTTCTTAAGGATGTTGATACCAGATGGATATCCTCTCATGGACCAATGCAACAAGTTTATCAAAATTTCAATCATTGATTGGAGTAATGTACAAACATCCCCACACAATAGACAACGCTCCTGGCCTCTTACATAGGTTAAGTGATATAGAGAACTCTTAATTTTATCTAGTCTTCTCCCCATGCTAGATGAAATAAACAATATTATGAAAAAACCCAAGAAAAAAATATTTATATTAATAAATATAGTAAAATAAGTAGATTGGAATGCATGAACCTTGATAATTTGCATCTATCTGATTATTAATTTGGAAGTCCACAATTTATAAGGTGGTAGTTAATTATAGATTTGAACAATCTTGGCAATTTTTTATAGTTTAATGCAAGTGGGGAGTTATGTGTCTTTGTATGTAGATTTGAGATACCAATGAACTATTGTATGATAGTCAGGTGCTCTACCAGAAAAGTATCTATTACAAAGGAATCTTTTAATGACATTGTTAAATCTGTAAGTACTACTTTGAAATATATTGCAAGATCTCTTTCCTCATAGATTATAGAACGATTCCCTCAAGATGAAATACTTGAAGCCATATCAGTTGTGTATCCTAAATTTTAGGTCATAGGCCATCATCAACAAACCTATTTTCATACAAAAGTAACTATGTTAGCTGAGCATTTTTTGAAAAGTTAAAAATACAATGGAAAGAAAATAGAAGGAATTATAAATGCAACTAATCTTAGAGACCAATCTGACTATTTTGTATCAAATATGATTGGATAGTGACTCCTTTGAGAATCCCAATCAAGTGAGATCAATAAAAAGGTTTCTGATAGTCTTAGGTCATAGTGAAATACTACATGATTCATTATCAAAATATTTCAAACTTGTTGATTTATGTCAAACAATGATATTGGGGTTGGTGGAGGATGAAAGAGTTTTCAGTGCATTGGGGTTTTCAAAATCAAATATAGTAAACAAATTAGATAATAATTTGGAAAATTTCTTGAGGATGTATACAACTAGGTATGATATCCAAAGTTTTCCTTTTGAAAGGGAACTCACAATTTGGAAGTCCATATGTGAAAGAAGAAGGTTGTGCAACACTTCAAATGTTAGTGGCAGTGGAACAAATGATAGTGACACAATGAATATTGAGCTTGAGATGTAGTTAAGTGGATGTATGTAGGGTGAAGAAAATGAAGACCATACTCAGAGTTAAGATGACTCTCAATATCATCGCCAGAGTGAGATTTAGGAGGTGAATTGGAAAATGTAAGGGATTTAGCAGTTACTAGTTATTTATATTGCATTTTATGAATCATATTCCAAATTGTCATTAATGATATTTTATATTATATTCCATGAATCATATTGAATAAATTAACGTACTGCTATTTTCCCCTGTTCCAATGTAGAATCTAAATTTTAAACATTATTTTCAAATTGGTTAATTAGTTATTAAACACAATTTTTTATTTCCATTTAATAATTAACATTATTAATAATTTCATATTTTTATTATGTCATATTGATAAGTTTTACATGCACTCAATGATTCAACTCAATGCTTAATAACAATAGTAGCATATACAACATTAGCAATCATTTAATATGTATCTAATAGTATAAACTAGAGTTTTTTGAATTGAGAAAATAAATAATTTGAGCATTAATGGATTTAGTTTTGTATTATTTGTAAAATGAAGGGATACATAGAGGTAATGCAAAATCTTGCTAAAAAATAACTTTGTATAGAGCTGAATTGGAAACTCATATTATCAAATCATTCTATCAAATTTTGTGGCATGCTTCACTATTCATTTGATGGAATTTCAATTTGTTCTAACTAATAGTATTTGAATTGAAAATTTGTTAAAAATTAATAATTGAAATTGGAACTTGACTTGAATGTTTCAATCAAAGTTGCATTCAAGGTTATCAGTGGTTTGATGGAATCCAAATAGTTTGCCTCATCTAGGTTCTGAGGAAATTGGCCCAAATCAATCTTCTGTGTATCCTCCATCTTCTTTCTAAAAGCATCCTTTCCAATGAATCACTTTTTTGTGTCAAAATTCAAGGGAAAACTAAGATATGTCAAGTTGTCTACTTTTTTATCTATCTTTTTAATCATTTTTGCAGCTTGATCCAAAAATTCCTTTGTTTCATGAAGTCTCAAACACTTTTCAATGATAGATGATGCCTTTGTTAAGGCATCAATTTAGATGTGAATTCATTTGGATTTAAATTCATTGCCATTGGCTTTGTAGATTGCTTGCAAAATTTTATTTATAATTTTCTCTCTTGAATTCACATTTCTTTTGTCAACTATGTATTTTTTGAGCTTCCTATCATATACTATCAGAGAATCAATGAATTGAAACAATTCACACAAATGGTCAATCCTATGCATTATTTCCTCCTAGATATTTTGTTTCATATCCCTCATTGTTTCTCTACAAAATTCAGCTAGCTTATTTTGACAAGAATTTATTTAATTTTGTGCTTCCCTCAGTTGTGCTGCCAATCTTTCATTCATTTTTTTTTTTGTGTTCCTCCAATTTTTGTTCCCAATGTTTTTAATTTTGTTTTTGTTCTTCCAAATTAAATTTTAATTTATTTTTTGAGTCATTGGCTTTCACTAGGTTTTGTTTTGATTTTTTTGAAGTGGCTTTTTCATCATCATATTTCTTGATGCTCTCATCTAACCTTTGCTTATGTTCCACCTCTGTTTGTTCATCCTCTTTTCTTGTAGATGGAGAGGCAGATTTTTTTATTTTTTTTCTAATTCATTGCTCTTGTTATTTGTTGCTTTCCTCTTTGCTTTGTCATTTGCTAGGTATGCCTGTAACTTTTCTATTTGAATATGCAACCTATTTCTCTCTCTCTCTCTCTCTCTCTCTCTCTCTCTCTCTCTCTCTCTCTCTCTCTCTCTCTCTCTCGCTTTAGCAATGATGTGTACTCCACTTTGCTATATTTTTTTTATATATTAATGTCAAAAAAATTGAATCAAGAAAAATCTATTTGGATACCGCTCACCTCAAATTTAGAGCGATACATATGATTCTCTATTTTATTTTGAACTTTGGGAAAAAAAATCGTGTACTCCATGGTTTCTATATTTGGGTCAAATATGGGTAATACCCTGGTTGTTGCAAGCTCTAAAGTTACAATAGATGTACTCTCTATCATTTGCTTCATTTATTTTTTATACATTTTTTATTTCTTTCTAAATCATCATTATAATCAAAACTTGGGGCCACAAACATAATCGAATGTTTGAATGGCGAAGGAGTACTTGCACTTCCAGTGATGTGAACATCTCTAATTATTTGAAATTGAGGCCAAGGATTAGCCATTTTTATTGTAGTAACACTAAAAACTAGATGAGTGCATTTTGAAAATGGAAATAACTCTTTTAGAGTGGAAATTAAGGTAGTGGTATTGGTAGTTGGACTTGTACCTATCATAATCCTTTGCTTCTTCAAAATGCCTTGATCACTAGGTGTCTGTGTAGTATATTCTATTGTTGGCCTCTTGTGTGTAATTATTTTTTGTAGCAAATGTTGACCACTACTAGTACTACTACTCATACCATCGCACCAGTGGCAGTGCCAGTTGCACTAGATTCTCCACCATGTCCTAGTTGTGATTACATATCTAACCATGAGAATTTGAAGCTCTAAAAATGAATTGTTTCACCTGTCCTTGTATGCCCTTGGAATTTTTATTAGCTCCAATGCCTTGCTAATCACTAGTTTTTCTATGGCCTACCTCTATTGGCACCCAAATGTCTTATCCTTTAGACCCCAAACCACTACCTTCATAACCCATTTTTTTGGTTGTGGTTGCTCCACAAGTATATATTGTTTTATGGTCTCACTTGAACCATGTTTGAATTTTCTTGCATATTATACACTTTTTTCTTCCCTATCATCAAATTTGTCATTATTTTTTGAACTTCAAAGGGATGCTCTATATTCCACAAATGACTAAACTCATCGTCTTTTGGCATCTCTTGAAATGATACACTAATTTTTGGTTCACCTAGATCCTTCCTTAGACCAAAAGGAAATAAATTTTTATTGTGTCCAATTTTATTTTGTACAAACCCTTCTTAGAGAATTTGGTATTTTTAATGAATTAGATGGTCCAACTACCTTTTACATAAAAAAATATCATACTTCTTGATTTGCTTCTTTGATTCTCTTTGTTGGTGCAATACCATTATTTTTGTTGACAATTATTCGAAATAAATACCTTTCTCAACAACAATTTCCTCCATTACTTTTTTTACCTCATCCCAATAATTCTTGTTTTTCAATATTTCTAGAAAGGGTTTACTTTCATCTTGAATTCTACTTGCATCACTCTTATTGGCTGCAAGCACTTTAATGATGTCACATGGGTCATAATACCAGTGAGAGTTAGTATCATTTTTTTTAAAGTTCATGTACCATAGTGACTAGTTTTCTCTTGAATGCGAGCCCTCCACATGGAAAGGGTAAAAAAGGAATTATACTCTTCTTTTGTTGACTGACAAAGTATAGTTGATCTGTACTCTCCATCTATCATACATATTCCAATGCAAAAATCCTCTTTTTCACATGTATTGGAAGTTTGTAGGGCTCTACTCTTGATCCATAAAATCTTAGCACAATATATTCTTTCATGAAGTACTAGTCGTCCAATTATATTTATTATCCTAGTTGAATGTAATCTCTACAAGACTCAATTAATATATGCATTAGAGTATTTATAATTACTTGATACAATGGAGCTAAAAATTATTCTACAAA
>CM021101.1:643319076-643383100 GCA_007115665.2 Sequoiadendron giganteum | reverse complement strand
CTAGGTTTGTATAGGGAATGGGTTTACATTAAAATTTATTTCATTGAGTCCATTTTATGTTGTATAGGGTTTTTAAGTCTTTGGTTTCTTTGCAAAATTAAAAAGGGGTGATATTATTATAGCAAAACATTATAAAAGGTATTTTTATCCTTTTAAATGGCCTTTTCATTAAAATCCATGTGAAAATGAGCAAGAGATAAGTTAAAAAAATTATTTTTGGAAGAAAGGAGGGAAACTTGCGCGAGTTTCATGAATGCATGGAGTTTTCACTTATTTTGGAAAAATAGACTGGAGATAGCATGAGCTCTACAGATAAAGATTCAAATTTTGAGGGGAAACTGTGTTTGTGGCTTCTAACATCCCTTAATGGACACCATCTCTAATATTCGTTGCATTGATGAGGAAATTTGTATTATTTCTGGGCAGTCATTTGAGTTTCACCCAACAGAGATCATGGAGTAGCTTCTTGGCAATGTTTTTGAGCATTTCCAACCTTTATTTGCACAGTTGGTTGTCTCCTCTACCTTTTTGCTACATATGTACATCTTCCTGGTTTTTCTTTCCTTCTTTTCTGAGTTGAAATGGGAAAAAAGAGTTCTTGTCTTCATTCTTGCATGAGGGTCTTTTTTAGCTGTTTGGAGGCTCTTTCCTTTATACATGCGGGCTAGGGTTTGTTATTTGTGTCTTAAAAGTCTCAAAGTATCAAACAACTACCTTCAACCAATTGATATTTCACTATCACTATGGTTACCAATAAACCACTTTCCATGAACAGATCTATTTTTGAGTACACTAACAAACAAGCAACAATTGTCACTGTCCTAATATGCAGTTCTTTTCAAGCATTGAAATCTTAAGCAATCTTCAGTTCATTGATTTATTATCATCACAACATAGAAAAAAAATTCCTAATCCATTCACCTAAGTAGAGAAGCACTACCATCTTGAGGAACCAAGATCCATTACTGTCCAAACATTCACTGACTAAGATCATTAGGTTCATTATGTGAGGAAATACAACACTACACTCCTTTATCTACCTTTATCTGTCATGAGAGATTTCACACTACAACCCCATATTCCATTGGATACTACTGCATGCCACCATAAGAACATGAGTATATAAACTATAACAAGGTCACAACATCAATCTTGCACTATATACTGTCAGTCACTGTCTCAATGGATAGACCATTGCTCTTGACATGAAAGAGAGCATTGAAATTCATGGTTGTCACTATCACAAATTCACTTCTGTAAAACATCATGCATCATTCATTGTCCTTTCAAACATCATGTTCACTCACTGTCCTTTCAAATATTGCTTGCACTGTCATGGTGATTTCCACCCATGTTATTACAAGCACTATGACTCCAAAAAATCCATAAAGCACTATCATGGCACTATGAATAGGATTGCCAAGATTACAACTGCATTTTGTGAGTCAATGAAACACATGACTCTACAAATATGTGTAGATTTTAATGAAGATTATTACCAAACACTAAGTCATTGCAACTTTTCATAAGAGATATCACAAGACCAATAGGATCACTGTACTCATATATGCATTTTTCATACCTCAACTTTGAAACATGATAAGAAGCATGAACTCAACTCCTCTTGATAGCCACCAAAGAAATATTGAATCCTGAAACCTCATGTTGATCTTCATCCTTTATGACAATGATCCTGATGTTGCATATACTATTCTTGCTTTTCATTGCTTCATTGCTATTACAATCTTGTGCTTTCACTCATATAATGATAATGCTCTTTGACATTGAATGAATCTCATTGAGTTTGACCCCTTTTCACTCTGTTCCATGGTCTTTTATATCTTCTTTGTGCATGATATTGGGTCACATGGAATTCATAACAACTGCTATTATCTCCTTAATTTTCTATGATCCTCTGACACTCATATGCTTTGATATAACAATGATCATTTGCAACTATTTTCCTCTATATATTTTCTTTCATTTCTATCCCTTGCATGCCTTGGACTATTGTTATCATGCATTGAAAACTAGAAATATTTATTCACTATATTGATAACTCATTGGCACTATCATTGTTTGTATTCATTGCTATCTTATGATGATTGTTCTTCATATTCAATCCTTAAAATCATTGTTCTGATAAAAACATATTTTTTCTCTTTTGTTTTTACATTATGATCTCATTGCTTTGAACCTTGTGCTTTGTGATTATCAAATCTTTGTTACAATCTCTTCAAGGACTGAAATTCTTTCTCTATTGACTACTAGAGACCCCTTTGATCTTATAACCCCAAGTCTCTTAACGAAAACTTAGAATCAATTGACAATAGTGAAAAAAAACCATCATAGCTAATTTTTTTTTTTTTCCAAGAGCATTCAACGAAAATATAATGGAAAACACACATCACTCTGTGGGGTAGGGTTTATTTGATTTGAAAACCTTACTTCAATGTCCAAGTTAAAAATTCAGCCTACCGAGTCTATGCCGACTCCTCCAATTCTTAAGTCAAAAATCAACCTGCCAAGACCATTTTACATCCAAGTCTTGTATCTATGATACAAGTATGATAAATATTTGAAAATACTATACAAAAATGCAATGATACAATGCATAAATTTGTATGCTTTCTCATTATATCAAAAAATTAAAACTACAACTCACAAAAATTAGAAATGAGTTATAAAAAAACTTATTGTTAAGTACAATTTGCTCCAAATCAAAATTTATACAGTTTGATAGAATGTTGAATGAGGGTCTAAACGATGATTGGGCCAAGTCAATGGATGATTCTTTAAAGCCCGTGTATTCTAATTGCAAGTTAAGTCATTTGACAACAATCCTTCAAATTCTTAACTTGCAAGTGGTGCATGGTTGGACAAATGAGAGTGTAGATCAGTTATTGGCATTATTAAGTTCATTGTTATCAACTAACTCCACATTGCCAACAAAATAAAGTCAATGTAAAAAAAAATCGGTAAGCTCGACTTGGGGTATGAAAACATACACGCATGTGTGAATGGTTGTGTATTATTTCAAAAAAATCTTGCAAATGAGAGTGAATATCTGAAATGTCATGAACTGAGGTATAGACAAGGGTTGAAATCAGTTGTGGTTCCTAGAAAGGCTCTTTACCAGTTTCTGATAATCCCATGATTACTCCAAATGTATAGGTGCAGAGACATTGCTGAACTTATGTAGTGGCATGCCCAAAATAAGAGCACTAATGGAAAACAACATGTGCCTGATTCTAAGATGTGGATGGAATTTGATAACAAATGGCCCAATTTTTCTCAAGATCCTTGTAATATAAGGTTGGGTTTTTCTCTAGATGGGGTGAACCCATTCTCAGATCAAAGTACTAAATGGTCATGTTGGCTAGTGTTTCTAATAAATTATAACTTGCCTCCATGGTTAGCAACTAAACCATTTTTCTTAATGTTATCGTTGATTATACTAGGAAAGAAAAGTGTGACTTCAGATACAATAGATGCTTATCTAGAGCCATTATATGATGAGCTAATGGAATTGTGGAAAGGAATTGAAGCAATTCAATCTTTAAGGGATGGTCATTCAATCAAATTCACTTTAAGAGCTTCCTTATTGTTTACGATTCATGATCGTCCTGCATATGGCACATTGTGTAGTCTCTCTATTCATGGATACCATGGATGTCTTGCTTGAAAATTTAAGGATTTTGTGAGGCACTCAAGAATTTTTCATAAGTGTATTTATTGTGGACATAGTGCTTACCTTAAAATGGATCATCCATATCGTTGACAAAAAACACGTTTCAATGGTCAAGAAGAGAATCGCGAAACGCCATTGCTAATAACAAGTGATTGCATTGTTGAGAATGGATAAAAAAGAATGTCATTTATTGAAAATGATGGGATTTCTGGTAGTAGATATGATCCATGTAATGAAAGCGGTGTAAAACGGTTGTGCATATTGTATAAGTTGTCATACTTTAAGGATATAGCTAGTAGGCATACTGTTGAATTTATGCATACTGAGAAAAATATAGTTTATGCTATTATAGAAACTCTTTTTGGTGCTCTTTATACTATTTCATCACATGGTGAAGAATTTCGAGAAATAAAGATTCGTCAAACTCTTTGGGTTGAAAAATATGATAATGAAAAATATAGAAAACCTAGTGCTCCTTATGTCTGGACAAAGGAACAACATGCACAATTCTTACAGTTGATGTCTCAGAATCGCTTTCCCACTAGATATGTAAGTAGCATCATCATAAGCCAAACTAACATTAATAGCTTAAGAGGCCTCAAGACCCATGACTATCATGTCATAATCGAGAATATTTTACCTATTGTGGTAAATATATCAAGTTTGGCAAAGGGGCCAAGATTGGAAATTATAAGGTTGGGTCTAATATTAAAGATAATGAGTTTACATGTATTGGATCCTTTGAACTTTGATAGTTTGAGGGAGGAGGTTGTTGAATTCCTTTGTCTATTGGAACGACAATTTCCACCAACAATCTTTAACATTTCTATACATCTTTTGATACATCTAGAATATGAACTAGAAAATTGTGGCCTAGTAAGAACGAGATGGATGTATCCTATAAAAGGATATATGAAGGTTTTGAAAAAAAATGTCTGTACTAGGGCAAAACCAAAAGGCAGCATGTCTGAGGGATATTCAATGCAAGAGGCCATGGGATTTTGCACAAAATATATGGACTTTAAAAATGTTAATCAACGTGTATGGGATGATGACGAAGATGAGAGAGTTGCAGGTGAAGTATTAGAAGGCAATGGATGTCGCTTCAAGCTATCATATCAATAAAGAAGTGAAATACATGACTTTATTCTTCAAAACACATCTTCATTCGATAAGTGGCACGGGTTAAAAAAAAAAAAACAAAATTTATTTACTCAATTGTATTTACACATTTATATTATTAATCTTACTATTTGTAAGTCATTATTTTATGTAGAAAATATGAAGAAGAGAGTCAAACTTGGATGCAACATCGACCTCAAAGGTGCATACACCATGATTTGATTGGAGGTGATTCTTTTCCAAAATTTGAAGAATTGATTGCTAATGCAATCAGTGATGCAACAAAATAAGGTCAAGATATAACAACAGAGGAAAGTGATATTTCATGACCTCCACATTTATGGGCTATGCGTTTTAGTGGAATGTGGGCCTATGGTAGTCATTTAAGAGTGGAAGAAAAAGACAAAGGAAAGACAAATTGTGATTGTGTTGTTAGTGCTGAATTTCTTCATGAAATTGAGAAGAAATTTTATGTTGGATTCATCCAAGAAATTATTCAAGTGGATTTTGGTGAAAATATTCCTATATTATTAAAATGTAAGTGGATCCGACCATCTGCAGTACAATTTGATGAGTATGGATTTGTACATCTAAATACACAACAATTTTTATTAGAGATAGATGAGTTGTATGTTTCCCCTCTTCAAATTAATCAATCATTTATGATTGATGATGTAAGAAGCCTAGGTTGGTCATATTCCATTCAAACAGAGTCTCGTTCGAGACGAAAATTCATGGAAGTTGATGTAATGCCTGATGGGCAATATGTTAATTTACAAGAAACATTCAAAGAAGTGGATTAAGACAATGAGGGACTATTTGAAGAAGAGATTTTGATTACCAATGAAGAAATTGGGAGAGAATGTATTGCATGTCACAAATGAGGATGAGGAAGAAAATCAAGTAGATGCAGACACGAGTGATTAGGATTATGATCTTGCTGGAAATGCAGATGATTATTGATGAATCCCATTTTATGACCTTTTATGTAAGACTTTTATGTTGTTTTAAGACTGTTTTATGTTTTAAGGACACAAACCCTTCAAACTAATACCTATTTCAAAGCTTTAATGTTGAACAAAGCTGCTATATGAATGCAATATGGATATGTTTTCATATAAAAATGAGGATGCAATATGAATATGTTTTCATATATGAATGCAGTATGAATATGTTTTCATATATAAATGTTGTATGCAATATGAATATGTATACCATCATTGCTTTACTTTGACAATGATCTTTTCTTGACAACTCCTTTGGACTATTTACTGCTTTTATATATGTTCTTTATCACTGTCATTGTTCTAGCATCCTTTATAAAATCCATCATTGAAGAATTGTTAAACATTGTTTCTATGTTTTCTTTTACACTTTTTTACTAAAATAACATTGTCTTCCCTACATATGGCATTATCTTTAGCCCTATTTTATAATATTATTGTATTCCATTGCCTTGTGAACTGCTTTAACACTTCCAGATTACTGTAACAGATTAAAAGGGTTTTAATTCTCTAAAAGAAGCCAATTAATCACATCACACAAGAACAACAAATGTATTTTGATAAATCAAAAATATCCTTGATATATCAACTTAATTAATAAGGAAATATTATGTTGGAGACAAGCATATAACTAAATATATTTAACAAACAATTGATGCCAATATGAATCCATAGACTCAAATTTATTTAATTGATCTCCTCAAATCATACTTGCAACATAGTCTTTTGAAATGTAAACATCATAGAAGTTTTTTACTATCTATCTATCCCTATTCGCCTATCCCTTTTGTCACTATGTAACAAATTTATATATATCAAAACTTTGAAGGGACACACCCCTTCATGAAATATCTTTTGATAATAACAACTAACAATGATTAAACATAGATAATTAGGCTCTAGTTAGCCATAAGTGGAATTTTGACAGATGGTCCAGATAATCTCATCTTTTGTGAGTATCAACATCTCCTAACGCATTCCTAACTGCTATCTCCGTGTTCACCATTTTCTCATTCTGCTCGCATGCTTCATCCAATGTCGAGTCTTTACTTGTAGCAACTTGCAAAGTCTTTTGTAGTATCAATTCACATTCTTCAATCCCTTTAGTCTTTTCTTTTGTTTTTCCATCATTTTCAAACAGTTCTGGTATTCCTTCATTTGTTGCATCAATTAATCCTTTTGCATCTCCTTGAAGTTCCTCATAGTAATCTCCATGCTTTCTTATGATTTACTTAGCAATAGTGATAGCCTGATTATCAAGGGTATCTCTCTTATGTATTTCTTGAAATTTCTCTTGGATTTTTTCACTAATTGTTTTATGCTCATGCTTTGCAACATAATTCTTTGAGTGAGTTCCCCAGAGTTTGCTCAACCAAACCATCAAGTTAGCCTATCTTTTTCTAATCACTGCAGAAAGTGTATCAAATTTTCCTTGGGAATATACATTCGATCCTTCCCACTTGTCCTTTATTTTAGAGCTTTCTCCTTGAGTCAACAACCTAGTGGATCCTTTCAATGTGTTTTCAATCATATCCTTCAGGCGATCATTTTCCCTAAGTATCATTTCATTGTTTATTTTATACATTTCCTTTTCTTTGATCAATGTTTGGATCTAGGCTTTATTTAGCTTGGAAACATTGACGCCAATATCAACTGTAGCTACAAGATTAGCTTCTCCAACTTTTAGTGCCAGGACATGTCCAAAATCCTTTTCATTGTCAATAATAATATACTTCTTATGTGGTGGATACAAGGCCCAGATCATAAGGGAACCTTCATTAGGGTTATACTTTGATCCTGTATACACTTATGTCACTCCCTCAGGGCTAAGCTTATGTTAGCATTGTTATACTTTAAGAAACTATCAAAAACAAGGGAAAATTTTAGATCCAATCCTGGGAAAATCATGACACCTGAATCTTCTAAAAATTTTCTCCCTCTCTCAGGGGTCATATCTTTCATTTCCTTTTCCACACTTAGCTTCAAATTATTCAATAATTGATCCTCATTATTCGGTGTTACATTTTCAATAGATTCTCTTATTGCTTTTCCCTTTTGTTTGTACAAGAAGGCTATGAATTCTGGAGATTTCACAAACTCATCATCTGCTACAAAGGATCTATAAGCCATTTGCCTTGTGTCTGTATCCAAACCCTCTTCAATTTATGGTTCTCTAGGAGGAAGCTTATAATCTTTAGTTTTCAAACTGGAGATTTTATCAGTTGGACCTTGAGACCCCTCATCACCAGGTGACTCCTCACCAAAAGATAACAACTCCACATTTTTTATCTCTTTTATCTTTTGTTCTACTCCCTTTCTATATTCATCAACAACCCTCTCAGCTTCATTGAAATCCAAATCTCTGATCAAATCATCATACCAATAAGGTATATGATTATACCCACCTAAGCTCATCTTTTTCTTATCAAAGTCAATGTATCCCTCCAGATCAAACCCTTTTCGTGGTGGAGCTTTCTTCAAATTAAAATGCAATAAATTATCCACAATCAAACCATACCCTTCCTTTGACAATATAGTGAAATCTCCAAAGCACAAAGTGCTTGGCATGAATGCCTGTTTTCCAAAGGAACTTAAATTAATTACACTTGAGTAATCCATTTGCCTAACAATTTCCAAGTAGGCAATTCTATCAGGCACTGTTTTAGTCAAGATGAATGGTGTATCTTCAAAACTATACACTTTGATCATAGTAGCATCTTCAAAACAATAAAAATCTCCCCAGTTGTGACCAATAGGTCCATTGAAATCATTGGGTCTGAGGAACCTCTTAATCTCATCAGACAATGCATAGTCAAAAGGATGATTAAAGAATCTGTACAATGGTTTAACAAAGTATTCTTCAAAATGCACAAAACTTGAATTGGAAAACCTGCTATCCCAAATAGCAGTCCATAACTGAATTGGTAAAAATTTACCCTCCCTATCAAACTGTGTAATCCTTAGCTCTTCTGGCCACATTCCCAATTCTTGTCCATAATACAATATTATATGTAGAAAAATAGAGTATTGCTTGAAATGTAAAATAGGGGATCCATTCTTTATTGCCATTAGCCCTGAATCATGTCCTTTGAAGATGTATGAAGCATAATCAAAGGGTTTGGCATTGTGATACTGAACATCAACTATAATTATCATTGGTACAATTGACATAAGCTTAGGAGCTTCCATCCCTAAAACCTGACATACTGATAAGTATGTATATTTCAAATAGGGCTTGAATAAGTCTACATGAAATGGAGGTCTAACATTGTCATCCAGTGGAACTAGATTTCCATCCCTTTTAGGTCTATGCAATGGTAATCTCCACCCCCTATAGGTGGTATCCATTCTCCTAAATTCTTTCTCCAAATTCTCATGCACAATAGCTTCGTCACATGTGCCTTCTAGGTTAAAAACTTCACAAATTTTAGCTTCTGACACATGTATGATAGGTTTACCCAATGAATTGCAGATAACTTTTATTTTTGGATTGTAATGGGAAGCTAAGAGTTTTATTAACTCCACATCCACAAATATGTTTGGGACAACCAATTTTCCCAAGTTAAATTTCTAGGGATTGCATACTAGCTGGAACCTATCCCTCTAATGATAGTGAAACATAAATAGTTCATATCCCCGAATTGAAGTCCACACATACCCTATGTGTTTGAATTTATCCTCAAATCTATCCACATCTACCCTAAGTTGTGTAGAACGTCTGGCTTTAGGTCTCAAGCCAGGTAGTTGCTCAATAAGATCTTGATTCAATTTCCTTTCAGTTGTTTCTGATTCATCCCTAGTCTCAATATTTTTATTTTTTCCCTTAGGATGACTACCCTCACCCTATTTTTTCTACCTTTTGATTTTCCAGAGCTTGAACCCTCCATTTTATTTTCTCAAATTTACAGAATTGAAAATACAATTGTAGAGAATTCACAAGCTTACTTGAAAATCTTCGACTGCACAAAATTCTCTGGCTTATGTCTGTTCTCCTGTTCCTTTTGCTACCAACCCTAAAAAGTATCCTCAATTATTCTTGTTTCACTTAGAGAATTATCTATACAGTGTGTATCTGTATGAACATTAATGTCCAGCTTTGAACACGAGTGTAGAAGATTTTTCAAATTTCCCACTATCAAATCGAATGATTATATTGGCATGAACTATTTAAACTCTGGCCGATCTATGAGTTTGAATCAAGTAGAGTGTTCATCAAACACCTTATATGGTTGGGGAGACCAAATATCATTCTTACCGATGTTAAATAGTTCATATTTTGATTCATATCACCTTCAGAAAGAGATTTATTAAGCCACTTAGATATCAGAATTGTCATGAAGTGTCACTCTGATGAGCTTTGATCCATTCGTATTACCATTGGCAAGAGAATAAGTATCGCTGAAAGATCTAAAAGTTACTCCAATGTTATAAGTCTCCCAGATGTATCATCTTCCTCCTTCAAATGAATCAGCAAGAATATCTCTGATATTACTTTCATTAGTGTAACATATGGAATCGGGAAGACATTTGAAACTCATTTTGACAACACATATCTCCCCGACATGTTTCTTTTTGCTTTATCGGTCAAACAAAGTGAACCTCATATCGATGAAAGTCCATCGACATGACATGTATGCTCAGGCTTACTTGAGGATCTCATTCCAATGGTATTTTTCTTATTGATAACCTTTTCGTCATTGAAACAACAGACTTTGTCCTCCCGAATATGTATCCTCCTCAGTTGTTGATCAATGTGACAATGTTGACCTTTCACTGATATGCCAGAAATGCCTAAATTGAAAGGTTATAACCTATGGGTTGGAGAGACATGGACATAGTCATGTCGATATGGATTATTTATTCAGAGGCTCCTACTCAATGATGATCAGAGGGATTTTGGTGTGTCAAAAGGTCAAATCTGATGGGATCACTGGTGGATATGATATGTAAAGAGGATTATAGCAATTTTGCACTCAAGATGTGGCTACCTTGTGGAGTTTACAAATGTAAGCTATTGTAAAATTTTGAAAAATTTATAGTCCCAACACATTACATGTTGCTCACATCCTTTGTTGTCTTCGCATTCTTTTTAACAGTGATATCACTATTATCACCATTTGTGCTTATGAATTTACGCACTAAAAATCACTGTCTCATATTTATCTTTATATACTGTAAGGTCATCGCTTCTTTTTTCTTTGATCAAATGTTCTTCACTATTTTGCATATATCTTGAAGTTCACTACTGTTTGACTACTTAGTCCTCAAATCATGGCGTTCCTTGCTTGTAATTCACTATCCACTCCAACATATCTGTTCTTTTTCATGAAATCTACCCCTTCATGAATGTATCTGGATGTTATGAACAAATTATTACGTAACATAACAATAGAAGTAAGAATCACCAAATACCATAGACATTTCTTAGTGATGGTGCTATCACCTAAGCAAAGCATTGGTTTAGTTATACAAAATGGTTGTCATGCTACAAGTTCATGTCTAGTTAAAATTTGGCAATACAATTTTTTTTATTGAACCATGAATGAAAACATTATTGCTAAAGATTTGATGGATTGATTCAAATACATTGCTAAGTTTTTTATGCAACTGAAATTTCTGTAGGGCACCATTATTTAATATCCATTGAATGAAATACCCACAACATCTAATGATTGTTGTTGTTTTCAGTGCTTTAGACTTTGCATGTGTTTTAATGATTGTTCATTAAAATTGAGACCTCATAAACTTGTATTTATGCAATTTCTATTATGGTTAATTATCTCTGTATCAAGTTGCTAGTTTATACATTATTGTTGTTTTGGACATCAAGAAATGAAGAAAAAGAATGAAAGGCACAAATTAGATGATAGTGATCACAATGTTGAAATTCCAAAGACAGATTATGAGTGCTTTCATGAAGAACGTGTGGCCAAGAATAATGAATATTTATCACATCTTGGTTTGCCAAATAGGCAAGTTGTAAATCCACTAAGTAGTAAATTATTTGTTTAATACTATTTAATGAAATTTTATAGGCAAGAGCTTTATGTATATAAGACATGATATGATATTTTTTTTTTGTTTTACAGGCAAGAAAAACATAGCAAAGAAAATGCAGAGAAAAAAAAGAAAAAAAGTAAAGGTACAGTGCTGCCAGCTTATAGAAGCTAACGCTTTCATGATTCAACAAATGAAGTTGGTGAAAAAAATAGTTGTGATGAAATGAAATCTGCGGAGACCACTACTGATCTACCTAATCATGCCACACATGATGTGGCCAAGGAGCATGAAGTTCTGGTTAATCAAAGACATGAAGAGAGTCCTTTTGCAATTTGATGTGCCTAAGAGTGCACCTGTTGCATCTACAAATTTTGAAGGAATTAGTGGATCAGCTAGAAATATTTGTAGTGGTGAAACAAAGGATGTGATTGCTTATGTTAAAAGACAAATATTGAGTCAAGATATATACAGATCTACAGAGAGGAGCGCAAAAGAAAGAATATTAGAAGGGAAGAAGCCATTCTTGGTTGAGGTATCAAGAGATGGTGAACCCATTGGGAAAAATGTTGCAAGGTGGGCCTCCAAGTTGGGCGTAAGATGTAGGGCCCATTTGGATGTCTGTAAATCAAATTTTGCAGAGCAAGATCCACGAAATGTGGAATATGTTATACAAAAAATGGAAAATGCCTTCGACACTGTTGGTGGAAAAATATCTAGAAAATATTACAAGCACAAGTCGATGAGACTTTTGATGAACACTTTTAGATACAATTGTAGAAAAACAATCATGGAGGGAAAAGAGATGTTAGCCAACATTCTATCTCCCAAAGAGTGGGAGGCATTGAAAGAAAGTATGTGTTCCAAAGAATATTTGACAAAGAGTAATAGAGGCAAGAGAGCAAGAGATAATGTGAGGACTGAATATACATTTGGCCAAGGTGGGTTGTAGGCCAAAATGGACAAATGTGGAGTAAGTGTATGGATTTTTGGTTCAATTTACATTGTGTTATTTATTTCAAATTTTTATTGAACTGACTATATGTTGAAATTGACATTGTATTTTAGGTGGAAAAAAATAATAGTGAAGCAAGTGTAGAAGATGTTGTCAATTATATGATAGCACTAGATCGTACTAAATCTAATACTAGTATCATGAGGAAATCTAGTTCATCAACATAGATTTCACAGTGATTTGTTGAACACCCAGTAAGAGCCTCTCCAAATCATGTCATCTCAAATGAAGAGTACCAACATATAATGAGTTGCTTAAACTGTCTCACTGAGATATTTTTACAGTTGGTTGCCTCTGTTAAGCCTATAGTTTGTGCATGGAATGACCATAATTCCATGGGTTCAGATCAGGTAAGAAGCTATCCCATAATATTTTTATTCTCAACTATATCATATTTATATTGTATTCTAAAGATGTCTACAAATTTCATAAATTTTTTCCACAACATGCCTTTAAAAAATTACTCTCTTGATCTCTAGGCAAAGTATTACGATCATATATAGAACAGTGAATCTATGAAATTTTGCCTTTTGTTTAATTGAAATCCATTGTGATTGTCCTAAATGTTGTGACTGTGAGTTTTATAACAAAATAACTATGATATCAATGAATGATTTGTCAAGTCTCAAAAGTGCAGGTTTTAAACCATAAGGGGGTGCCAATCACTTAATACACCTTTGGCCCACAAACAAGGTAAACAAGACCGATTCCCTGAATTTCTCTATGTTTTCTTCAAATTTTCTTCTTCTTTACGGACTGTACAAGCTCATAAATGTTATGAATTCCATTATTTAGTATATTATATTGTGTTATATTTAAAATGAACTCATTTTGAGAGTATAACTCCAATTTTTATAAAAGATCTCCTTGGTTTTCTGGAACTGCTTGTGTGAGAGCAACAAAGGCTCTGTTTGGGAACTTAATGATGTAAATTTCCATTCCATCTACTTTTTTCACCTATGTCTTGATGGAATGGCATAATAAAGTGTTAGGATAGGTTTTCTTTTGGTTTGAGTGCAGGGAATGTAAGTTGGAGTGTAACCCCAAGGTCTTAAAAGGGTGTTTTCATGGTGAAAAGGAGGGTGCAGACCTATAGAGTGGTGATGCAGAATTTCCAAAGGGAATGTGAGAGTTTCTAAAGCTTGAGGTGGTCTAACTTAAAGTGTTTGAGCAATTTGTGTCACTTGGAAGGGTTGGCAACATGATTTTTCAATAAGGGTGCTTTAAAACCTTAGGTTCCTAGGCTACAAGGAGGGTTTTTGAGTAGGGGATCAAATTAAGTTTTTGGGGTCCTAAGACCTGGTGAATCCTTTGTTTTGAAGCATAAATCAAGACTGTTCCAAGTTTTTTTGGTTTGGGGTTGAAATCTTGGAGGGGTTCCTTTGTAAATTTGACCTATTTGGAGGCCTAAATTGATGGAAAAGTTAGTTTTCTCAAATTTGTTCCAAAGGAGTCATATGGGGGGCTAAGATATGTTTTATAACTCTGTAATGGGTGTTCGAATCATCCATTTTTTGGTAAGTGTTTTGGGGAGATATTGAGAAAAGTGCCTAAAATCGGGTTAGGAGTGCTACTAGGGCAGGCTTAAGCAAATGTTGAAAAATTGAAGAGTTAAAGTGCTTTCTCTTTGAAGATTGTCTGGTGATCAGTAATTTGAGTTAATTTTAAAGATAACACAATATAATACACTAAATAATGGAATTCAAAACATTTATGAGCCTGTATAGTCCGTACAAAAGAAGAAAATATGGAGAGAACAAAGAAAACATAGAGAAAATGTTATCTTTTTATTGATAGTCCATACAGAAGAAGAAAATATGAAGCCTCTATGACATGATGCTAGGCATTCTCCATGTTATGCTTCTTCAATTTATCAATTTAAATTTTCATTTGTTGTATCTGTGGATCCTCTGCTTGGACAGGTGGGTGATAGACAATTACTTCATCTCCTCTCACTATGGTGGCTTGTTGCAATTGCTGCTTTAGCTTTACATTTTCAATAAACAATTTGTTCATCTCATCATTTGATAGTTTCAATATTCTATCATATTCATTAATCTTCTTTTCCATGTTTTCTACTACATCCTTGGTGAACATTGTAGAATGAATAGTCATAGTGGCAACTTCTATAGGAGTTGTGTCTCTCATTGTTTTAACTATAGCTGACCCTCTCAATTCCTGTACTACATCCAAAAGTTGAGGCTTCCTTGTATTCTTCTTCTTTGTCCATAGAGCAAGTGTTTGGGTAGTAAGATTTGATAAAATATTTAGAGAATTCCTGGTCTCAACACATAGCTTGTTCGAAAGCACTTGTTTTAGGCTATTAGCCATAGCAACAAGGCAATGAATTGTTTGATAAAATGCTTTGATAGAATTTATGAAAAATGTGTTAGCATAGACAAGGAAATGAAATCTTTGAAAAAATTCCTAAAATAAATGAGGTCTCATGGTGATGGAATGCCATGACAATCAAAAGCAATTTGATTGTCATGGCATTCCATCACCATGAGACCTCATTTCTTTGAGGATTTTTTTCAAAGAGTTCACCACTTTGTCTATGCTATTGCTTACTATTATGCTTTTGATAGATTTTTTCCAAGCATCCATAGATTTTTTGAAAGCACTTGTTTTAGGTTTTTAGCCATAGCAACAAGGCATTGAACTATTTGACAAGAATGCTTTGGTAG
Organism: Sequoiadendron giganteum; assembly: GCA_007115665.2. Taxonomy (NCBI): domain Eukaryota; kingdom Viridiplantae; phylum Streptophyta; class Pinopsida; order Cupressales; family Cupressaceae; genus Sequoiadendron; species Sequoiadendron giganteum. The sequence continues at coordinate 643,367,584 of CM021101.1, read as the reverse complement.
ACATGAATGAAAAATGTGGTAGCATAGACAAGGTAGTGAACTGTTTGAAAAAATGCCTCAAAGAAATGTGGTCTCATAGAATGCCATGACAAGCAAATGCAATTGGCAGCTGCTCCTAGTTATTAGTTATACAATGTGAAGTAATTGCATAACTCCTTAGGTTGACTTTCTAAAAACTATATTGTAATTGAAGTTTTCCCATCTATCAACATCTAGTTATTAGTTATGCAATGTGAAGTAATGCTTTGAGTTTGAAAGATGTGCAATGCAATGTAATCAATGATATGAATATAAACCACAAAAAATTATATTAGTTAAACTCTTTAGTTTATTTTCTCTCTATATCTCTATGCTATGGAAATGCCTTTCAATTTCAAAAAAATAGTTTTATCTCTTGTTCTACAATTTTTACCTCTTTTTTTAAATCCGATTTTTTCCTAATTTTTTCCAAACTTTTTCCCAATTTTTTCAGAAAATCTTATACTTTTGGTTTGTCGATTTTTTCCCCAAAATATTTTTGCTGCTATGGATCATAAAGCAATAATAAAACTCTTGAATTTTTTTTCTTTTCTCATAAATTTCTGATTATTTGCAGTTCCAAGCTTCTGTACTTTCTCGTACAGGGTTTCCTTGTTCTCTTTTGCATTGAATTGGGTGGTTGGGTGAGTTAACTTCAATTTGTTTTTGATTTGATGGATTCTTGAAGAATTTTGTGCATTTTATAGTCAAATTGTTGAAATGGGTCTGTAAAGACAGAGTTGAGGGTTTGTGAGTCTACAAAAATGAATTTTCACCCATTCCACCTATTGTGACTTTTATGCTTGGAAAGGCTTTGTTGACTATTTTTTACATGAATTACTCATCTGGATATTTTTTTTGCTTGATGGTTAAACTACATGCAGAGCAATATTATCAAAGCAACACGAAAACAACAATGCCTTGATGTCAATCATAGTTGTGTTGAAGTTGAGGTAATATAATAGTTGTTGTGGACAAAAAATTATAGCTTTTGCATTCTTTACTTGACTTATATTAAATTTGCATGATGATTAAACCACATGTAGGGCAATTATATGAAAGCAGAACAAAAAGGAAAAAACCTTGTCAATAGAGCTCTCGACAAAGCTACACAACTTCAGGACAATGTTGACAGTGATTATGCTGAATTCGAGGAGTATATGCATGATATTGATAGTACTACTGGTGTTGGTGAGTGCTACAAAATGTTACTTTTCCTTGATTCTGAAACCCTTCATGTATTAATGACTGTTATGATCCCAAACAATGAACAAGCTTATAGAATAGTGAATAGACAACTGAAATATTGAATGTAACCCTTATAATAATCATTGTACCTACTTTGTCACTTTTCAATGGGGATTTCTGCAACTTCAATACTTTATGATGCTTGACCATGTTTTAGGGCATTGTAATTGACCTTGTCAACATCTTGAACTTAGCCTATTGCTTTCATTGGATGATAACTGCCGTTCTTTCCTTCACGGATCTGTTGTTAACTCTTCATTATGGCTGTTGTTATTTAAAAAAGAGTTTCTTTTGATATTCTTTCCACTTTCTCTTAATGTCTTCTTGCTGTTTAGTAATGATATTTGCTGCTCGATCCATTAACTCGTTGTTACAACCATAAAACTCGCTACCCTTGCACTAAACTCACTGCTATAGCCATGAAACTCACTGCTACTACTACTTGTTCATTGGACATCATTCCTTACTTATTTTTGCATACTCTTACACTATTTTCTAACAATGAAAGGCTCTTTCTCTATTATTTATGTGACCTCTACATCCAACCTTGTCTTTTACTCCTTTACTGCTGCTATGAAAACCACAAAGAAAGACTGCATTGTTTCCTCAATGACTGCTCTTAATGGTTGTCAAATGTTGCCTTGATACATTTTGTTCTTCATTCTTCTTTTATATGTCATCATTGACAAGGTTATGTTGATTTCATGGGGTTATGTTTCAGAGCTTTAATACCACTGTTTTTGTATATCCCAATGTATTTCACCTTCACCTTACAATAGTAGTAGTAGTGCTCTCATATTGCATTCTTTGTTTTTGTGTATTAGCTACCTTTTTTATGTGTAATAGTGTTGTCATAACCTTATGTGTCTGGTATGCGTGCATGGTAATGTAGTGTTTATATTTGTGGCCTTTGTATCTAATTAGCATGAAGCTAATAGTAACATTGTAAGCACTGCTACGAGTGTTGGTTTTTTAGTAAATTAGATTGATCATTGCAATTATTTTTGAAATTTTCCTTTTGCAATTATTTTAACACACACATGCAAGTACTATTTAAGTAAGTAATGGTTGTTTTATTATGCAAATAAGGGTAATCATTACCTATCTAATATAATGTGTTATTTTTATTTTCTTTTTGCAGAAATGTATTGATAAACTCAAAGAAGGGGATAAAGTTAGGGTGTTGGATCCATTTGATGGTGATGTTGTGGGAATTGGGCAGATTCACTCCCTATCTATTGTACATGGAGTCAACTTGAAAGGAACAAGAGATGCATATGTAAACATTTTAAAGGTCACAAGTAACATACCCCTTGTTTATGAAGACAAAATAGATGGAGTTGTTCATCTGAAAGAGAAAGAGGGAACCTTCACACGGTGGCTACTAAAATATTTGCAAAAAATGACATAGTTTAACATGTTTATCATGTACTAGTTAATGTTAGACATCTTGGCTCATTGCTTTATGCAGCATTTTAAATGTGTTGTTTAGGGATCTTAATTATCATGGTGTATTTGAAAGAGTTGGAAACTCTTAGACAACTTTGACATTTTTCATTATATTTACATATATACTCTTAGACAACTTTGACATCTTGTAACTTGATATATATATATATTTGCATTAATTTTTTTTATTGCAGATTACCTTTATTTATCATGATGTTGAATCAATCTTTTAATTCTAGCATGTTGTAGCTTGTTCGTATATGTAATATTTTTATTTGCTTTTATGTTTTAGTTCAAGTTTAATATTATGTTAGTTTTGCATTATAAAATTTATGGTATTTAATAAATTATTCATTTCATGACTATATTTACTACCAATTAATGGAAACCAATAAATAAAAATGATTAAATTAATGACTAAATATATGACTAAAGTAATGACTAAATTAATGACTAAATATATGACTAAATTAATGACTAAATATATGACTAAAGTAATGACTACCGTGACTAAATAAATGACCAGTTAACAACAATCAATGAATAAATTAATGACTAAATCTATGACTAAATAAATCACTACCATGACTAAATAAATGACTAAATAAATGACTAAATCAATGACCAAATCAATGACCAAACTAATGACTAAAATCAATAACTAAATAAATGATTAAAATTGTTTAGTCATAAATTTAGTGGTGTTATAAATGACTAAAAATAAACCACTAATAGTCACGTGACTAAAGTTAGTCATTTATATGCAATTTTTAGTAGTTTATTTAGTCATATATTGTTGTTTGTGTACTAGTGAATCCTAAAAAACCAAGATGCAATACAAAGTTGAATGTAAACTAGACACCCTAAATGAGACCTAATCCAATGCAAAGAGATGCAAATGAATGTAAGATCTAAATCTAGGATGAAAGAGGACTCCTAAATCAGATAATTACAATGCTCAAAAGGTCGAGTTCACCAAAAAGAAATGATGAAAAATAGGTGTTCACCAAAATGAAACAAATGGGGTATGATGAACCTATTTCTTCTTATTTCATTCAAAATGTGTGCTATAGAAGACATATTTGAAAAACTAACATAACTAACTATTAAAATGAAAATCTAGAAAGGGTAAAATGATATGTACCTGTCACCAAAGATTCTTTTTCAAACCTCATTAAGGACTCATTTTCCCTATGGTGAATGGGTCCTGGCTACAACTCTTGAAAATTAGTTTCTGGGTTATGTTATGCTCAATCTAAACTCCCAAATTCTAGTTGTTCATTGTTGGAAATCCGAAAATAAAACCTATAGATCAATTTCCATGACTTGACAAATTTTCTTGCAACTTTGTCAACTTTGCAACTTTCTTCAATCTTTCTCTTCAAATGATCTTCAACCTAGAACCTACAATCACACATCAAATAGAGAGAAATGTTGTTTGTTAGGGAATAGGGGTTTGCCTTGGTCAAACACCATTTTGGTAATTAAACCTTGTGATGAAACAATGGAACATGAAGATATGAAACAATGGTACCTTATTTGAAACTTTGAATAATAAATCTGCAAACTAGCATGAAGTGGGCTCAATAGATGTAGATCTTGATCATGAAACTTGATGTGAAACAATGCCTTTAATATGCTTGATTGATCTTGAATAATACATCACCATATTAGCTCATGAAACAACATGCATGATGCAATACATCTTTGACATGACAATGGAATCTTGATTGTTGTAATAATATTCTACAAATACACCCTTATATGCCTTAGAAATTTTATTGAATGCTCTTGATAATGCTCACTTGAATTCTCTTATGATAAATTCAACTTGCTAGGTGAAACATAATGAAGCAACCTTGTATTTATAGATATCTTAACATTAATTCTTGTAATTCAAATATCACAAGCCAACATTGAATTATGGATTTGAAATCATTAAAATACCACCAAAAACATATTTCAAAGAGGGGTCCTAGGTCTAAGTGAGGTTCGCCATAGGGTGAAAGGGTCCTAGGCCACTTACCTAGGACACACATTGGACAAGGTGAAATATCATGTAAAAATAGGGTCCTAGGACTAAGTGAGGACCCATTCTCCATAGTCCTAGGTCACTTACCTAGGACACACATCTTCCAAAATTAAGTGTTGTGAAATGGCATTTATGAATGTCGAGTTTTATCCCTCGAAATTTGCATTTAATTAGACTTGGATTTGAATTAAAGGGGCCAATTAAGGAAATTTAACCTCAATCAATTAATAAAGCCCTAGATTAGTGTGAAAGTGTAAAGATACACTTTACAACACCCTAAATAAGGCATACTTAAGTCCATTTTATTAAGAAGGGCCCTAAACTTAATGTGAATATGAAAAACATATTACATCACTAAATTAGGGCAACATTAGGCTCATTTTAATATTAGTTATTCCCAAATTAAGTGTGGAAAAGGGATAATTTTTCCAAAATTACAATAGGTATGCATGTGTATATTATACACAATCTCCCAACCTCATCTACATTGTGTTTTTAAAATGAAGGTGAGTTTGACTTCACAAAATATATTTGAACTAGCTAATAAATATTTGAATGAAATTGGAAGTATGGACGACTTCATAATTGCCAAAATTTGGTGTGTGTAGCAGTTGATGGAGCTGCAGTAATGCAAGGTTATATGAATGATCTTTACGTTAAGTTACAAACTACTTATTCACCACATACTTTTGCAAAAGTCCCAAACAGTATGCAGAATTTCAAAATTTTGCTGAGGGAATAATAGTAGGAAATAAGCTTCTTAAGGATGTTGATACCAGATGGATATCCTCTCATGGACCAATGCAACAAGTTTATCAAAATTTCAATCATTGATTGGAGTAATGTACAAACATCCCCACACAATAGACAACGCTCCTGGCCTCTTACATAGGTTAAGTGATATAGAGAACTCTTAATTTTATCTAGTCTTCTCCCCATGCTAGATGAAATAAACAATATTATGAAAAAACCCAAGAAAAAAATATTTATATTAATAAATATAGTAAAATAAGTAGATTGGAATGCATGAACCTTGATAATTTGCATCTATCTGATTATTAATTTGGAAGTCCACAATTTATAAGGTGGTAGTTAATTATAGATTTGAACAATCTTGGCAATTTTTTATAGTTTAATGCAAGTGGGGAGTTATGTGTCTTTGTATGTAGATTTGAGATACCAATGAACTATTGTATGATAGTCAGGTGCTCTACCAGAAAAGTATCTATTACAAAGGAATCTTTTAATGACATTGTTAAATCTGTAAGTACTACTTTGAAATATATTGCAAGATCTCTTTCCTCATAGATTATAGAACGATTCCCTCAAGATGAAATACTTGAAGCCATATCAGTTGTGTATCCTAAATTTTAGGTCATAGGCCATCATCAACAAACCTATTTTCATACAAAAGTAACTATGTTAGCTGAGCATTTTTTGAAAAGTTAAAAATACAATGGAAAGAAAATAGAAGGAATTATAAATGCAACTAATCTTAGAGACCAATCTGACTATTTTGTATCAAATATGATTGGATAGTGACTCCTTTGAGAATCCCAATCAAGTGAGATCAATAAAAAGGTTTCTGATAGTCTTAGGTCATAGTGAAATACTACATGATTCATTATCAAAATATTTCAAACTTGTTGATTTATGTCAAACAATGATATTGGGGTTGGTGGAGGATGAAAGAGTTTTCAGTGCATTGGGGTTTTCAAAATCAAATATAGTAAACAAATTAGATAATAATTTGGAAAATTTCTTGAGGATGTATACAACTAGGTATGATATCCAAAGTTTTCCTTTTGAAAGGGAACTCACAATTTGGAAGTCCATATGTGAAAGAAGAAGGTTGTGCAACACTTCAAATGTTAGTGGCAGTGGAACAAATGATAGTGACACAATGAATATTGAGCTTGAGATGTAGTTAAGTGGATGTATGTAGGGTGAAGAAAATGAAGACCATACTCAGAGTTAAGATGACTCTCAATATCATCGCCAGAGTGAGATTTAGGAGGTGAATTGGAAAATGTAAGGGATTTAGCAGTTACTAGTTATTTATATTGCATTTTATGAATCATATTCCAAATTGTCATTAATGATATTTTATATTATATTCCATGAATCATATTGAATAAATTAACGTACTGCTATTTTCCCCTGTTCCAATGTAGAATCTAAATTTTAAACATTATTTTCAAATTGGTTAATTAGTTATTAAACACAATTTTTTATTTCCATTTAATAATTAACATTATTAATAATTTCATATTTTTATTATGTCATATTGATAAGTTTTACATGCACTCAATGATTCAACTCAATGCTTAATAACAATAGTAGCATATACAACATTAGCAATCATTTAATATGTATCTAATAGTATAAACTAGAGTTTTTTGAATTGAGAAAATAAATAATTTGAGCATTAATGGATTTAGTTTTGTATTATTTGTAAAATGAAGGGATACATAGAGGTAATGCAAAATCTTGCTAAAAAATAACTTTGTATAGAGCTGAATTGGAAACTCATATTATCAAATCATTCTATCAAATTTTGTGGCATGCTTCACTATTCATTTGATGGAATTTCAATTTGTTCTAACTAATAGTATTTGAATTGAAAATTTGTTAAAAATTAATAATTGAAATTGGAACTTGACTTGAATGTTTCAATCAAAGTTGCATTCAAGGTTATCAGTGGTTTGATGGAATCCAAATAGTTTGCCTCATCTAGGTTCTGAGGAAATTGGCCCAAATCAATCTTCTGTGTATCCTCCATCTTCTTTCTAAAAGCATCCTTTCCAATGAATCACTTTTTTGTGTCAAAATTCAAGGGAAAACTAAGATATGTCAAGTTGTCTACTTTTTTATCTATCTTTTTAATCATTTTTGCAGCTTGATCCAAAAATTCCTTTGTTTCATGAAGTCTCAAACACTTTTCAATGATAGATGATGCCTTTGTTAAGGCATCAATTTAGATGTGAATTCATTTGGATTTAAATTCATTGCCATTGGCTTTGTAGATTGCTTGCAAAATTTTATTTATAATTTTCTCTCTTGAATTCACATTTCTTTTGTCAACTATGTATTTTTTGAGCTTCCTATCATATACTATCAGAGAATCAATGAATTGAAACAATTCACACAAATGGTCAATCCTATGCATTATTTCCTCCTAGATATTTTGTTTCATATCCCTCATTGTTTCTCTACAAAATTCAGCTAGCTTATTTTGACAAGAATTTATTTAATTTTGTGCTTCCCTCAGTTGTGCTGCCAATCTTTCATTCATTTTTTTTTTTGTGTTCCTCCAATTTTTGTTCCCAATGTTTTTAATTTTGTTTTTGTTCTTCCAAATTAAATTTTAATTTATTTTTTGAGTCATTGGCTTTCACTAGGTTTTGTTTTGATTTTTTTGAAGTGGCTTTTTCATCATCATATTTCTTGATGCTCTCATCTAACCTTTGCTTATGTTCCACCTCTGTTTGTTCATCCTCTTTTCTTGTAGATGGAGAGGCAGATTTTTTTATTTTTTTTCTAATTCATTGCTCTTGTTATTTGTTGCTTTCCTCTTTGCTTTGTCATTTGCTAGGTATGCCTGTAACTTTTCTATTTGAATATGCAACCTATTTCTCTCTCTCTCTCTCTCTCTCTCTCTCTCTCTCTCTCTCTCTCTCTCTCTCTCTCTCTCTCTCGCTTTAGCAATGATGTGTACTCCACTTTGCTATATTTTTTTTATATATTAATGTCAAAAAAATTGAATCAAGAAAAATCTATTTGGATACCGCTCACCTCAAATTTAGAGCGATACATATGATTCTCTATTTTATTTTGAACTTTGGGAAAAAAAATCGTGTACTCCATGGTTTCTATATTTGGGTCAAATATGGGTAATACCCTGGTTGTTGCAAGCTCTAAAGTTACAATAGATGTACTCTCTATCATTTGCTTCATTTATTTTTTATACATTTTTTATTTCTTTCTAAATCATCATTATAATCAAAACTTGGGGCCACAAACATAATCGAATGTTTGAATGGCGAAGGAGTACTTGCACTTCCAGTGATGTGAACATCTCTAATTATTTGAAATTGAGGCCAAGGATTAGCCATTTTTATTGTAGTAACACTAAAAACTAGATGAGTGCATTTTGAAAATGGAAATAACTCTTTTAGAGTGGAAATTAAGGTAGTGGTATTGGTAGTTGGACTTGTACCTATCATAATCCTTTGCTTCTTCAAAATGCCTTGATCACTAGGTGTCTGTGTAGTATATTCTATTGTTGGCCTCTTGTGTGTAATTATTTTTTGTAGCAAATGTTGACCACTACTAGTACTACTACTCATACCATCGCACCAGTGGCAGTGCCAGTTGCACTAGATTCTCCACCATGTCCTAGTTGTGATTACATATCTAACCATGAGAATTTGAAGCTCTAAAAATGAATTGTTTCACCTGTCCTTGTATGCCCTTGGAATTTTTATTAGCTCCAATGCCTTGCTAATCACTAGTTTTTCTATGGCCTACCTCTATTGGCACCCAAATGTCTTATCCTTTAGACCCCAAACCACTACCTTCATAACCCATTTTTTTGGTTGTGGTTGCTCCACAAGTATATATTGTTTTATGGTCTCACTTGAACCATGTTTGAATTTTCTTGCATATTATACACTTTTTTCTTCCCTATCATCAAATTTGTCATTATTTTTTGAACTTCAAAGGGATGCTCTATATTCCACAAATGACTAAACTCATCGTCTTTTGGCATCTCTTGAAATGATACACTAATTTTTGGTTCACCTAGATCCTTCCTTAGACCAAAAGGAAATAAATTTTTATTGTGTCCAATTTTATTTTGTACAAACCCTTCTTAGAGAATTTGGTATTTTTAATGAATTAGATGGTCCAACTACCTTTTACATAAAAAAATATCATACTTCTTGATTTGCTTCTTTGATTCTCTTTGTTGGTGCAATACCATTATTTTTGTTGACAATTATTCGAAATAAATACCTTTCTCAACAACAATTTCCTCCATTACTTTTTTTACCTCATCCCAATAATTCTTGTTTTTCAATATTTCTAGAAAGGGTTTACTTTCATCTTGAATTCTACTTGCATCACTCTTATTGGCTGCAAGCACTTTAATGATGTCACATGGGTCATAATACCAGTGAGAGTTAGTATCATTTTTTTTAAAGTTCATGTACCATAGTGACTAGTTTTCTCTTGAATGCGAGCCCTCCACATGGAAAGGGTAAAAAAGGAATTATACTCTTCTTTTGTTGACTGACAAAGTATAGTTGATCTGTACTCTCCATCTATCATACATATTCCAATGCAAAAATCCTCTTTTTCACATGTATTGGAAGTTTGTAGGGCTCTACTCTTGATCCATAAAATCTTAGCACAATATATTCTTTCATGAAGTACTAGTCGTCCAATTATATTTATTATCCTAGTTGAATGTAATCTCTACAAGACTCAATTAATATATGCATTAGAGTATTTATAATTACTTGATACAATGGAGCTAAAAATTATTCTACAAAATGATTATAGTTCCTTTGATTATCATGCATCCTTATCTTAGTAGTCCAATCATATACTGGAGCAATTGTTTTGCCTCAAAATTCGTATAATGTTGGATCTGAAGCTTGTTGGCCAAAACGATTCCACTAAATTTGAATAGAAATAAATAGCACAAGTAAGTTGTGAACCTAAATGTCTTAGTGGAACCTCCTTTAATCATCAAAAAATATTTCTGCATGGATTCTATATATTCTCAAGAAATTTATATTTGACAGATGGAGTAGCATAATGGATATTATATACCATTTCAAGGAGTCTTGCACCCACTTCCTAATTGCTATCCAATATGAGGCAAAATTCTAGCATGGAAATAATATCTTGAACCCATGGTTTAAAAATATCCATTTTATAAGGAGGCTTATGATTATATTTGAATAAGTTACTATCCACTTCTATTTTATTTAGAAAAGAATTTTTGGACTCTTGATTGACTACTTCATAATTACTAGCAAGGTTTTCTAGGTCAATGTGGATGTTTCCAAAATCTTCAGTTGTAAATCCTAACATATTTCCAAATTCTTTTGTAGTAATGGATAACATTTATTCTTTTCTATCTTTATTAACAATTACTTTTTGTTATCATCATGATTATGGGAATAGACCATGATAAATTATGGGAAAGAGAAAATCTCATGTAACATCATGCATCACAATCCAACTACCCACAGTGCAGTTATATTATTAATAGGTATTATTTTACTATTGGTAGTTTTTATTTGCATTGCAATCTTATTACCGCATGAAAATCTAAGTTTTGAGATAAGCCTACCATAGATTACATGATCATAAATATCATGGTATTCATTTGTGAAACTTGGGGTTTTGAGCAGTCCGACATAATCTATTTTTTGTTGATTTTTCTTTGCCTTTCCCAAAAGATGGTCTGGTAGTGGTGGTAGAAATTTTTGTACAATGTGAAATCTCAACCCTAAGCCCCAAGATTGAAAAATTAAGAAACAATGAAATGTAGGATTTTTGTCTTTCACTTACCTATAATTTCATTCTTGAAAAGATGAATATAGAGACATTGACATGCAAACAATGGTTGTGTTAGATCCTAGAATCTCCATGGTACACTGCAATAATCAATCTTCGTATGTCTTGAACCTCTAACTTCAAAATAAAATCACTTAGCAATAGCAAGTTCACTTCTTATTTTTTTCTTTTTCTTGATTCTCTAATATTAAAGTGAATGAAACATGTTACCTTGGGACTACACAATTAGTAAATTATCATTTTGTACTGACACTTCAAACTAAATTCAACAATTGTCTTGCATAGTGTATTTCTCTAACTTCAATTAATTGACCACTTTTGGTGAGAGGTGACATCGTTTGATCTCAGTTTCTCAAATAAATTCTCAACCGTTGATCTTTGCAAATCTAAATGTTCTAGGTTGATTTTGGAGGCTTGAGTTTGCAATTATAGCACTCTATGCATTTTATTCTGAAATTCAACTACAACCATCCATCAAACTTTCATCGAATGGTTGAGTATTTAATACATAATATATTTTTTCTAATTTTATAAGACATAATATTATGTCATATCATCCCACCACACCATCAACTTCTTTAGAAAAAATTTAGTTGTGCCTGAATTGACATGGTAATGCTTCGTGTAGATGAAACTAGTTGTCTACAAGTAGTTGTTTTTTATTTTGAATTTTAGTTGTTGATCTTGAAGCATCACGATATGATAAATAGTCAACACATTCACAAAGTCTACCACATAAGTGTTTTAAAAGTATTTTGGTGAAAATGTGGTGTATTAGCAATGTGTTGAAGTGAGAAATGGACACATGTCCCTTTGTATTTTAGTTTTTGAGTATCAGCGTGTTGAGGGAAAATATTTGTCTTAGCATTATCATTTTGCATGGATAGCGTATTGAGTGTTAGCCTTTTTAAATATAGAAGAACAACACACTTTTTCAATGCGAGTTGAGAAATAGAAATTACGGTGTGAAGGGAACTACAATGAGAAGGTGACAAGTTTCTTGAGTGGGGCCATTATTAATGTATACACCTAAAATCGGCCAAGATAATTGATTAATTAAATATAAGGTATTTAATTAATAAATCCTTTTAATTCCTCTACTTATAAATAAATTGAAAAATTTATTTATATAGTTCACTTTCTTAAATTCTTTCTAAAATCATTTTCTTCAAGATTTAATTAAATAAACAAATCTAATTAATTTGTTTTATTTGATTAATTCCCTCTCATTAAAATTGAATTTCTAAATTGAATTTTGTCACATCATAATTTTCTAACCTCTTTCCACCTCATCTGCCACCTCAACATGTGTCTCATGAATTTAAATATTTCTAATTTTTAAATAGGAATTTCCATCAACAAACTCCTAACAAGATTAGAGACAAATGGCTTCTCCTTCCATTTGATGCCCTTCAACACTTGGCCATTTGTTCTCTTAAAGGGAACAACCTCCATGATTCTCTCCAACTTCCTCACTTTCTATTGTCGATCTCTCTGGATCATAATCTTGACCGTCGAATCCTGCCACATCACAATATGCCTTCGTATAAATACAACATCATTCTCCATCTTTTCGTAAGACATCTTTGAGAAAACTTACTCTGCATAAATCATTTGAGAGCATTTAGAGCATTAGAGCATTCAACATTTAGCATAGCTGTATTTGCTTACTAATTTAGAATCATGGCTTAGTTCTTAGTTGCATTTCCATACATCATAGTCTTTAGCATCATCTCCATTGTCATATCACCATTATCACTTGCAACAAATCACATAGTTTATCAAATCATGTGAGAACTAGGATTCTTTCATTTTTACAACATCCATTCTCTAGGTTGTCATTCTAAAAGTCATAGTGCAAAGCAAAATATGAGAGCCATTATGATTCAAGGAATCCTTAGATATAGGAAACAATGGAACAACCTTAGGGATTGATTGTGTTTGGAATTTGATTAATTTTGTGATTTCAATTCTCTAATATAATATGTCTCATTGGTTGTGTGTTGATTATTCACTTTATACATATTTCACATGACACAATTAACAATAGCGTTTTTAAGTCATAAATTTAAACATGTGTATTAAAGTATTTAAAATGTGCTAGGATGTAGAATTAGTAAGTGGTAATACGGGGTCAATTGGGAAATGAAACAAAGGTCATGAGTAAGAAACTTAAGTGATTAGGATGCTGAAGTAGGTAGTCAACAAGAAAACATAAATAAAGTGCAAGGGACTCGATAAGGTTTTAGGGTTTTGACACAACCTTAATTAAAAATTAAAAACCCTTACAAATATGACATTGACCATATTTGCAAATTTCAAAGGCATAAAATGGGTAGAAATATGAGCATATTGTTTCAATCTTACTTAAAAATTTAAAACCCTTGAAAATATGACCAAATTGTTTTAACAAAAATGTTCTCATGAAATGTGCCAAGAATTACAAATAAAACTGATTTAATGGGCTAGATTCTTGGAGACTTTTGCATAATTGGATTTGAGAACATATGTAAAAATTAAAGAATAAACTAAAACATAAATTGATTTTTTTTTTAATATCAATGACCATGGATGTGTAACCAACATTCACACTTAGACTCATTCCATATATCATTGGTAACAAAGTCAAAAGAAAATGCAAGTATATTCTAAACAAAAAAATGAAAACAAATTCAATAAAAGCTTACACATCATTGCCTTACAATGATATTATTTTAAAATTAGGCTCATAACCAATTCTTCTTAACAATCCCTGAACACTTTAAAAATCTCAATATCTCAATATTATAACATAAATAGAAATTATTTTAAATATGAATGACCATGGACTCGTAATCAGTATTCACACCTAGACTAATGCAAACATCTTTTGAGCAACAAAATGAAAACAAATTCTATGAAATCTAACATACCACTACCTTCCAATGATATTATGATATGTTATTGTGAATGAAGAATGAACAATGCTATGTTACCACTCAACAAAACCCTTGGATGAATCTTTGAATGTAGATCTTAGAAGGTCTACAACTTGCATGAAATGGATTCAATGGATGTGGATCTTGATACTTGAAATAATGCTTTGAATGCTTGACTTGAATCTTGAAACCTACATCACAATGTTAGCTCCAAAAACATGCATGATGCAAGAAGAATTTTGACATGATGATTGAATATTGAATGCTGTAATAAATCTGATAATTCTTATATTGAATGCTCTTGATCATCAACATTACGATACTTGGTGCTTACTTGAATTTCTAGTTTGCTTAGGATTTGGAATGATGAAATAACCTTGTATTTATAGGTATGTATCCTTAATTTCCTGAAATTCAAATATTACCAGCCGACATTGAAATATGGATTCAGGGACCTTAAAATATTGCCGAAAACATATTTTAAATTAAGGTTCAAAGGCCTAGGGATGACCCATTCACCTGAATGGGTCCAAGGTCCTTATTCCTAGAACACTCATGCTCAAGGTAAAGTGTAATGTATTGGCATTAATTATTGTCAAGTTTCCCCTTCGAAAAATGTAATTTATTAGGCTTGTAGATGTAAAATAGGAATTATTAAGGCATAATTAAGTCCAATTTAATTAAGAGGGCCCAAACAAAGTGTGAAAATGTAAAGGGATACATTTTTCTACACTACAATTCCACATTTGGTTGTGTGTTCTATGTAGATTTCTATAAAAATATCATAATGGTTATAAAAGTTGATAAAATACTTTATTATTGGGTGCATTCATGAATAATGTAAAGGTTTTTAATAATTTATTATTATTTTTATGAATGTGTTCAATTATAATAATGTTACCTATTTTTCACTATCAGCTCAAACAGGTAGAGCTGAATTGAATTCATTATTGAAAGGTACATAGTGTTTCAGATTTTGCTGCTAAAGATGTGTCATCATGTAAAAAATTAGATTACAGTTGATTTTATAGTTCTATTATGCAAGTATTTGTAATAGAAAATTAGACATTTGCATAAAAAATGTTGTTTTATTCATATTGTAAAGATCAAGGTCCCACACAAGCCATGGGAATAGCTGAATTTGATTTATGTAATCAAATGATAGGTACAAAAATAGATTGTAAACTATACATCTATAGACAATATAAACATAGAAAGGAGGGTGGTTCATAATTTCCTATAATGATGGACCTAGTGATGCTTGATATCTTTGACTGGTGTTGTTGAAGCTTTCTAGGTTCCCCGACTCTAGTCTCCTTGAGTTGTCCTACAGGATGAATGTAAATGCTGTTAGAGATTGACTCTAAGCAACGATGAATCGAATTCTATCCTATGCCTACATTACTAGCAGAAATATAATCATCATTCAATTCAAGCATACATCAGATGATCAAGTTAAAAGAGCACAAATAATCAATGGAAGATTTCACCTTCAATTATTTTGCTAACAAGTTTGTTCACTGTGCAGGAACAGGTACAATTAGGTTATTGCATCCAACAAATATTGCTATGAGTGGTGGAAAATGTGGCTCCCATAAGGGTTGAGCCCAACTCATAAACAATAAAGAGAAGCATTTAGGAGAAATTACCATAGTGAATCCATACAGTTTTTTTAATGATAACATAAAGTTGAAACAATCATTTTTCAGAAAGTGCATGCATGGTGAAGTAGTAGTCAAAGGAAGAAATGACTTTTGTCCATAGGAAAGCATCATGTATAAGGCCATGTTCATAACAAAGACTATCATTATGCATAAATGTAAGAGGGCAGCCTATTTTTTTTATTATAATGCAAAAGACAAGTAAAGCTCAAATCTATAATGAATAGATGCAATATATATGACTAAGTAGCCAAGATCGATAGCAAAAATAACAAAGAATAGTGGATTTAATAGCCGTGAAACCATGAAGAGTTTTATTAGAGTTGAAGGATAGGTTTAAAAGGAAGAAAACATAATAGATACATTCATAGCTTCTGAAGTACAACAAAAGAGAGAGAGTCAAACATCAAAAAACAACACCAAGGCAACTGTCATGAAGCCACCAGAAGAGTAATCTTTTAGTATCACTAAGAAGATACTTTGCAAAATGAACTTAATGTAACTTTTCCAAAGGAAGCATAGAAGATGATTACATTTGAAGCAAGATTTTTGTGCTTCACAACAATTTTCAGACTTGAGATCAACAAAATGGCAAAGGTAAGTATATTGTTATTTTATCAAGGACATCCAAGGCCATACAAAGAGGAGACAATGACAAAATGAGATCACAATCATATAGTTCTCAAATATATAGTGGACACAATCATACACCAGGGAAGATTCAATCATAAAAGAATAAAGTACAACAATAATTCATTCATATAAAAATCATTTTTTTGTTACATAGTACTCTGAAGCATTGAAAGAAAAATGAAAACCCTTGTTTTAAATTGCCGTCCTCTTATGAGATCTCATGCATACTATGATTTTGCATAGAATGAAGACAACCCAAAATGAAGAGAATGAAGGCCGTGAGTTTCAAAAAAGCTTCAAACAACAAATTTAAAACCATTGGAGTCTATGCACTGATTTTTTGTTAATAGAGTAAAGAAAGGGTGGAATCCACAGGTTTTGAACAAAAAATCCACACAAAGCTAAATAATTAAGAAACCCTCGTTGTTTTTGTACAACATAATAGAAGCCATGGAATTCATGTCATACCAAGGAGGGAGCTCTATTTGAGATCATACAACAAGAGAGAATGTGAATATGGGTCAAAACTCGCAGCCTACAAAGGGAAAATGAAGCCCTCGAAGTGAAGTCGTGACCCATAATACAAAGTTAGATGAGCATAAAAGAATCTAATAGAATGTAAATTACTCACAAGAAAATGCTTTAAGAAAACCAAAAATGCCAAAGGATAAATATGCAAGCCATAGCCACAAGCTCTATTCCCAGATTTCTCAATGAAATCTCCAATTGACTCAAGTTCAAACCCTACCACAATCTTTTGATGGCGGCGGCCAAAGTTGAAATAAAACACAAAAAATGCATGAAATGATGCCCTCATAGCGGCTAGGAGAAGTAAAGGAAAACACAGAGAATGGAAACAAAAATTAAAAAATCAGAAATGGAGGAGCTAGCCACAGCCTTATGGCCATTATTTTGCTTTCAAAAAAATAGAGGAAATGCTAGATACATGACAAAGAAGCGCTTACCTTGCATTTTTCCACAAAAATCTTCAAAAAATCAATGAGAAATACAGAGAAATGTGAGGTTCCAGCATCAAACCCTACCACGGCATGACAACGTAACAATTTACTCTTTTTTTCCAAAACTCAAATGCGAAAATGAAGTGATTTTAGGGTGGTTCAATGCTTTTTACCAAAAATCCCTAAGCTAATGAGTTTAATTTTTGACTTTGTTTTCCTAATAAATCATTTCACTTTAATCATTGCCATGGTCTTAGACTTATAAATCGACCAAATAATGAATGAGGGGCCCGTGAGATTTTAAGTCTAACCTTCAAAGTTGTCTTTTGATTTTGAAAGGGTGAGTTCATCTTCACTTATGCTTATTGCATGGAGTTGGAGAATAACAATATCAATTAAATATAAAATTAATGTTATTATTACTTTAATATTTAAACATGTAATAAAAGGTGAAGTTAACATATATTAAATATTAAAATAATCATTTAATGATTATCTTTAATATTTAATTAAGAGATTGCCTTTTTTAAATCCATGCAAGAAATATAAGTGAGAGCCAATTGAAGGTTCAATCATACAAATTATGGAGATTCTTGACAAATTACCATAGTTTCACGCTAGTTCATGAGATATATTGGTCATGCACATGGAGAGGTGGAGTTTTCCAAGCACAGAGAGCAGTTTGCTTCATTTTTGAGCTATTTTTATCAGGGTTTTCTCTTCTGCTCGGATTTCACATTAGAAATGTTGTTTTCACTTCAGTTCTCATTCAGTTCTATTATTGGTTGCTTTGTGCATGCCTTTGTATATACTGAAAAAACTTAGTTACTATTCCCAGTTCTTGTTTTCTGCCTTTGCACTCTGCAAAGAGACTATCTTGTAACTCATTTTTATTTACAATTTAATACAATACAACAATATTTACAGGTTACATATTATTGGTCCTTATGCAATATTTTCTTGCTATTTTCATTTAGAATTCATCAAGTTTGCCTCTTCAGAATTATACAAAGTGTTTTTATGAATGATTTGATGAAATTATTCTGTTTTAGCTATCAAAACCTTTATTTTTGTCTTGTTCATAATTGTACATCACATCACAGGTCTTAGGTTGTGCTATATTCATTTCATTCTTCAAGTTGTGAGAATTTATTTTCCTTCTGAAAAGACAAGTTGTTTGGCCTTCTTTGGAAACATTTTTGTGATCATTTTTGAACTGTGTGAACGGTTTTCCTGAGAATAGTTGTGAATCAGTCTGTAGGTTTTATCATCTTTTCCATTTAGATGCATCACCATAGTTCAGTTTTTCCAATTTTGCATTAGATTATGTCCTTTTCCCTTTTCTCATCAAGTTTTTAAATCCATAATTAGAGAATCATATAGGAACCAACCTAGAACCTGGAGGTCTATCTTCACCATAGGAATACCCATAGCCTGAAGATAGTTCCCATGTTTCAACAAATTGCTGAATTTAACCATTCAAGCATTCGGGTGCAATCTGATTGACAACAAATAGTTTATTAAAAAAAAAAATTATTAATTCATAAAAAAGTGGATGGAGTAGAATTATATTTAGGATAGTTTAAGGAAGGTGATTTTTTTTATATATAAAAATGACTCTAGGGGGGCCAAACCCCAAAATACATATTATATTTTAAGTTTAGCATTCAAAAATACATAATTTATCAAAACGTACTTTGAGGAACTATGTCCTTCCTTTGTCTATTATTCTACTCCAATTGCTTGCTTATCCTCCCTTGTCTCCTCCTAAACTACAGGCAGTGCCAACACCATCTTATTTCTACCATCTACTGTGTCCCCACAATTTCATTTAGCAACATTATATTCCCCACCACCTCCATCATCCTTACCTCAATGTCCTCCCCAATGCTCTAGACCACAAAGGGAACCCATGGCCCATTGTAATGCAAGGTAAGCTAGGTCTAAACACTCATTGCGAGCCTTACCCATCCTATCACCACAATCCCTAAATACTTCTCCATCCCCTCTCACCACCATGCCTTCACCACCCTTCACAACATCCATTGCATCATCCAAATCTCCTCCCTCATCTACAAAAGCCAAGCAAAGAACATCAAGTATATGCCACTATTCACATGATAGCCATAGTTTGAGGCTAGAAACCTGTATCCCAAGATAGCCTTGATGGCATCCCAAGCCTCCACTTCTGTCACCATGAAGATATTCCTTAGCCTTTTTTTTTTATTATCTCTCTAAATGTCATTTTCCTCTCCTTAGAATTTAGACAGATTGTAGTCTCCATCTCAAAATTCCATTAAACCAAGCTTCTTCCTCTCTTAAATTTGTCTCACTGTCTTGCTCTCCTCTTTATTAATTCTTCATGTCAACGCCATTACTCCATCATTTTCTCAGGCACCAAATGTTTTTCCTTCACATGTGGGAGGATCTACATATCTCTATAGACTATCCCACCTATATTTACAATTGTTTCGATTGCAGCTTTGGACAAACCATTTGCCTCCCCATTTCCCTCGCAGAAGATGTGAGTTATTCTAAAGTCTTCCAACTTGTGGAGGCTTTCCCAAATTGAAAGAATGAATTTCTTGATTCTCCAGTTGGGAGTCTCCTTTCGTTGGATCACATTTATTGTGATCATCAAGTCCCCTTCCAGAAAAGGTTTTTTAAAACCCATTCTTTTGCACATGTTTCTGCCTATCCATGTCACCCCCATTTCAACTTCATTATTTATCTTGTCTGGTAGTTTCCTTGCTTCCTCTGCAAGAATTGTGCCAGTTTGATCTCTTAGAATTCTCTAGAGGCTCCATCAAAGTTGACTTTGAGCCAACCCTCATCTGGTGGTTGCCACTTCACATCAAATCTTGGATTAGAAGGATTATCCCCACTCTTCCCATAAATGGGAGGAAGGAAGGAAATTTTTTAAGACAAAAGTAAGTTTAGTTGTTTTTTATATTTAGTTTTTTTTTGTTGTATGTAGGTTTGATAGTTAAAAATGAGGAGACCATGTGATTTAGGATAAACTATCTTTGTGTACATTAAATTTTATAATACACAAAAGTGATATTTACATCTTTACACTTTGTTCTAAGAGTTTAGAGAGGAAAATGGTAACATAATTATATAAATTATAGAATAATATAAATCAAATTGAATATATTAAATGAAAGGAATTGAACACAACATTTAAATTCAATCAGGATGGCGATGGCGACGGAGATGAGGACGATGATGGAGATTTCAACGTCCTTCTCTTGGATTTCAATTAGCTAGGTGTGTGGGGGCAGTTCTCTATGCCTCATTCTTGCTTTCTGTCTATTGGTCGACTTGTGTTCCTTCCTCTTTTTGTGCAGGTTATGCGTGGTGCTCGACTTTGCTTTGGGTTGAGCAGCTTTTGTTTGGTTCTTGTTGCTGATTTTGGTGAGTGCTTTTGGGCTTCACTTTGTGATGTTGTTGAGCTTTGTTGGTATCTCTCGTGTTTGTTGTTGTCTATTTTTAGGGGTTGGGTCTCCTCTTCTACCCATGCATTCATTTTCTTCCTTGATCTTGGCTTGTCCCTTGCATTTGGGTGTTGTTCTGTTGGTGGAATGTTGGTCTTGGGTCGGTTGGTTTCTTCTATTGGGGCTATGTTGTGTGCCTATTAGTCAGACCCTCTTTCCCCCGTGTTTCTGGTAAGGGCTATGCTTGGAGTCTTGGTGGTTTTTTCTTGTGTTGGGTTGTTTCTTAGCTTTATCTTCTTGCACGGGCTTGTGAGGCTCCCTTTGTATTTGCAGGTGGTTCTTATTTCAGTTTTTGATATGTTCTCTTTTGGTAGAGCTTCGATTTCTACTATTCACCCTGACGGTGGTTTCATGTTGGAAAGTCTTTTTGGGTCTCTTTGGATGCAATTTCTTTCTCTTGTGCTCTCCTGCTTCATTGTAGTCTTACTCTTGCCCTTCATTTCCTTTGTCCATGTTTTTTGGACTTTGGAATCACTGTGATGTATGCTTTGGGTGATCTTGATATCTATGATGGTCATAGAGGATTAATTTTAAATCTTGAAATGGAGTGTTTAGACAGAAGGGGAGTTGTGGAGTCGATGACGTTATTTGTAGACCGACATATTTTTGATTGCCTGGGTGTGTTTTTGGCTTGTTTGGCACTTGTCCCATCTCTACGGACATTGTTGTTGTCTCCTATCTGGCAGATCCTGGGTTGCTTCAACCTGTGGAGGTTTTGAGTTTTGATTTCCTTTGTCAAATCGTCTACCTTGAGGGGTCGGTTAGTGCTTCGATGGTCTTGGGACCATCTCCTCTTATTGCTTTGGGGCTGTTTGGGTTCATTTGGTTGTTGGTTAAGGGCTACAATGTGGGAGGTTTGCTGTAGGATTTCACTTTTCCTTTTGTGTTGCCTTGTGTTTCAGCCCGGTTAAGTGGTGAGACTCCTATCGTTCTTGTCCTCTTGTTATTTTTCTGCTTCGAGGAACTTGAGGAAGTTGTGATTGATGCTTTTGGTTTTTCTCTTAGTTCTATTGGGCTAGTTTCTTTCTTGGAGGCTGAGGGACCCCTGATGCCTCATTGTTGGCTTTCAGTTTTACCTGGTGAGGCCCCCTCCCTTGTCAAGGCTTGTTTTGTGTTCTTTCTCCTAGTTCTTGTTCCTTCTAGGCATCTTGGGAGGTTGAGTTTTGATGAGGTGATGTCTCATCTGGTGTTGTCACAAGCGCATGGTGACTCTACCCTTGCCTTTGTCCATGTTCTTTTTATGGACATTGGTGTTGCAGTTGTTCAAACATGGATACTATCCTTAGTTTGGTTTTGGTGTTGGTTGTTGGTGCCTATTTTGAGTTGGGCTCTTATTGGGTGGTTGTCATTGTTTTAGAACACTACAAAAAATTCTTGTGGTTTGCTCCGTTTTTTGCTTCCACCCATTGTTTTAATGTATTTTTTGCCAATTTTTTGAAAAAGTCAGCGCTATTTATCGGGATGGCGCTATTTTTGGCATTTATTTGCATCGATCAGGACAAGTCGGTGCTAATTTAGGCACTAATTTACGCTGAAATTAGAGCCACCTTTAGCACCGATATTGGCTTTGAGTGTGGCACTTTCGTTAGCATCACCTTTGGCTCCAAGTTTAGCTTCGATTTTAATGCCACTTTTAGCTCCAACTTTAGCTTCGAGTTGAGCTTTAGGTTTAGCGTCAGTTTAGACACCCCTATGTCAAAGAGACTTATTTATATGTCTCATCGAGGATGTAAAATAGTGAAATGCCAACAAGATATAGGCATATTGAGGAGAGAATCACTTACATCACATCGATAAGGTATATATACAAGTGCTCGGTGAAACATAACTCTTGGATATAACGAAGTAATGTCGATGAGACTTTGAGATATCGATAAGACAAATAATATTGTCTCATCGTCACTCTTCAAGTAATGATCAAAAGAATACATCGCTAGACCACTGAGAAGGTGAGCAACATATGCAGTAGAGTGGTATACACCACAACCCTGCAGAAAGAATCCTTGAGCAAGGCGGTAGTGCAGTAAACAGTTGAAAGGAAGGGAAAAACACCACCATACCCTAACAATAATCACAAGTATCCCCGAAATGGTAG
Organism: Sequoiadendron giganteum; assembly: GCA_007115665.2. Classification (NCBI taxonomy): domain Eukaryota; kingdom Viridiplantae; phylum Streptophyta; class Pinopsida; order Cupressales; family Cupressaceae; genus Sequoiadendron; species Sequoiadendron giganteum. Next base: position 643,344,483 of record CM021101.1, on the reverse strand, counting down.
AGTTACACCGATATATAAAGAAATACCGTCGAAGGAAAATATCGATGAGACAATGGCATATCGGCAAGAGATATTAACTTGTCTCATCGACACCGAAAACCAACATCAGAGGAACATAAGATCTAATGTTGATGAGACATTGAGATATCAATAAGACAAATAATATTGTCTCATCGACACTCTTCAAGTAATGATCAAAAGCATACACCACTATACTGTCAGGAAGGTGAGCAACATATGCGGTAGAGCAGTATACACCACAACCCCGCAACAAAAAGTCTTGAGCAAGGTGGTAGTGCAATAAATAGTAGAAGGAAAGGGAAAAACATCGCCATACCACAATGGGTATAATAAGAGACGACGGTAGTACGGTAATCATGGCATCATTACAATTTATAGCACTAAATACAACAAATCACGTCAGTCACAATCCATTTGAATAAATCATTTAAGGAATCAAGAATATAGCTCACCAAAATACTCTAAAACTCTAATAAACATACTCTAATTTTTTTGTTGAAATCTTATTTTCAAGCATATCCTACTAGAATGGAGTTTTCATTTTAATAAACATACAATAAAACCTTTGTTGAAACCTTATTTTCAGGCGTAGCCTACCAAAATGGAGAAGTTTTTTAGTAAAGAATGATAGAGAATGGTAAGGATATGTGCGTGATAGGAGGCATAAGATTCATTGTTGTTTATCAATTCCAACACTGATCAACAAGGGTTACAATGTTTGTGCTACTATTTGTAATCCAGGTATTTAATTGGTATATGTTTGCATATTCACAAATTCCTTCAGATGATTTTGAAGTATCAATGTATCCTATATAGGGTTTAGAATGACTTCTTTTAATTTTAAAAAATAAATCAGATGCTTTTGAAGTATCAATGTGTCCTATATAGGATTTTGAATAATTTATTTTAATTTTAAAAAATAAATAAATGATCTATTTTCCTATGATTAGATAATGTGGAGATCTCCTAAATCTGCCCTAGCACACTGTCCTCTTTCACAATGTGTTCATTACTCTAGCTGCTAGGGTTTTGCATTTAACATATTTAATATCTTCATGATAGTGGCTTTTAAATAGATCTTAGTCTTTTCTTTAATCTTTATCATGGTAACCCTTGAGTTTCCTAATCCACCTTCAATCTCTTCTAAGAACGTTGTCTTAAGCTAGACTGCATAGTATGCATATAAAGCAAGTCCTTCATACCTTCCATTGTTCCAAACCACCACTCACCACCTTGCTTAAAATGTTGCCTCCATAAGAACAATACCATGTTTTAAAATCATGATTGCCAGTGATTGACCATTAAGGTCACTACTTTCATCAAGATACAATAAGATTTTTGTCTTCAAACTTAAGGAATTATGCAAGATAACATTGTGAATTGTTTGTTGTGTACAATTTGATTTTCTTTCACATTTACTGCTTTGCTAACTACCTTTAAGACTGGATATTGCACCATCAACTGCAATCTCAAAAAACTCACTCATTGTCAATTGAAGATTCCTTTCATGAGCATCCTTGTATAAAATCAAACTATGCCCTATAGATTGCCTATTTACTTACTAATATAGGGGACTCATTGTTTCATGGTTTTGAGTTTTATTTAGAAGGGGTTAATATGTGGCATTTCTATGTGTAGGAAGAATAGATTGTGATGCAACGTTCGAGTATGGATGGTTCAGGAAAATTTGGATTTCTATCAGTGTCATAACTAGGTTGGATTGTACCTTAAGCCGGTGTGAAACACTTCCGAGTGTTCTCTTCAATCTTGTTCTTTTCACCTTGGTATGGTTTAAAGGATGGTTTGGATCATCCCATCCAAATCTTAATAACCTAGTTGGATCTTGGGTATTAGTATGTGTTTCATCAAAATCCTCTACCTATCAACAATCACAAGCATTATTTAATGTTTGGAACAATTCGAATGAACCTATCTTTTTAAGTTTCTATGTTATGTTAAATATGCTTTAGTTAAGAAACGATGTAACTTTTGTGAATGGACCTGAAGCTTGTTGCATCCTGTACAAATAGGGAAATCAAGGTCCAATTTTGATCATCATATCATCATCATTTCAATCCATTAGAATAGATACTAGACCATCTCATCCACTTATTCATATCAAAAGAACTCATGTTATGTATGTTTATATTTTGAGCAATATAATAGAGTAGATACATTATAACTCGTAATCCATTTTCAGTGTTCAATTATTGTGTCAGTTTTCATGCTTGTTTATTGCTTTGTTGTCTCCAAAGTGGTCTTTTCAAGTTGTTTAAATATGCAAGATTTATCAGGGCACATTTGTTATTAAAGTTTGGTCCAATTCGAGGTCCAATTGTAAGGATTTGTCTTTTTAATTATACTTTCTAACATTTTTCTTGATACAAATTGTTACTTTAGAATTATGGTATTTCTTTTCTTCTAATGTTTTCAACCCTCATTTCAGGGAAGAGCTTTGAAGATGGTTCCTTCAGATGGAGACTACACTTTTCTGCTATAGGTTCCATCTAGAAACACCAAAAGCTCAGGTACTGTCATACTCAGGTACAACAGAGTTTGAGGTTACCTTTTTCTCCTTGATACAAAATGTTGTCCTTCAATCCCTCTTAAGCAACATTCACTATTATGGACTTCATCATTGTACCTTTCATGCATTCGATTGAATTTGTTATGTGGAAACATGTTGTCTCTGTATTTGCATGTGATGACTATTGTGTAAGCTTTTTATCTACATGACTGACCCTCATGTTCAATTCTTGTGATTGTTATGATGCTTGGGGTTGCTTACTTTTAACCAGACTGTTAATTAAAACTATCTTGGAATCCTTGATGATCAGTTTTTTTAGAATCATGGCTATGTTGATAGTGGAATGTTCTTATTAATAAGGATTTAAAATCATGGCTATGTTGATAGTGGAGTGTTCTTATTAATAAGGATAAATATTTATCAATAAGGAGATTACCCCTTACCAACATACTCCACTCTCCTTGCAAAGATTGATCTTTAATGCTTCATGGATTCTTTACTTGTGATTATCCTTCTCAAATGAAACAATAGGTAGAAGGCTGGGCTCAACCCTTGTGGGAGCCACATTTCACTCGACATGTTGTAACTAGATAGACAAAACAACAACCTAATTTTATCTATACCTGCACAATGAGAGAACATGTTAGATAAAACTAAGCATATGAGAGATATGTTTGATAACTTTCTTGTTTTCCTGGACATCTATGGTATGCAATTTATTTGAATGCACATGATGATAAAATTATATGTTTATAGATGTATGCACATATTTTGACTAGTGATCCTTCATTGCTCTAACAACACTCTTCTCACTCAAATGCAAGGAACCTAGGAGCAACAAGGAAGACATCAACTTGGAGGCTTAGACAAGCGGGAAGACTGAAGATGATGCAAAACAAAGCAACCAGGATTTGTCATTGAGGCAATGACAGGTCCCCTTTCTCTTTATGTGCATTTTTCTCTTTTGTATCTATAAATGTATAGTTTTTCGATTATATGCATTCAAATAGTCAGTTCCACAACTTGTGTAGAGCATACATTTACATTATCAATAAAGACTACATTTTGAAAGGATTGTGCAATCTTTCCTATATTATATGCATCTATATAAGTGCAATCTAGTAATGTAATATTCTAATTTTGTTTATGTACATGAATGTAATGTAACAGAAATAAAAATGTACCTTACTCTTCATTTGAAAATCACAAAATCTCTACCTGATTAAGCTATTAAATTTTGTGTCTTTACAAACATATGTTGATACAAAATGAATGGAAGAAGCATCCAAATAATCCTTTTTTTTTTGCCAACAATCCATCCAAGTAATCCAAGCAATAATAAAAGGAGGAATTGATGCTTGGAATTTGCAAGGTGTGATTAGGAAAATTATTAAAGAATTAGCTTTTTTTGAGGACTTTAAGGTTAGTCATGTTAGGAGAAACGGAACACGGAAGCAAACACCCTATCAAAATGGGCTCTATCTTTTGCAGAGGTGGAGGAAATAAGAATAAAAGATTTTAGTGAAATTCCTATGGAGGAAATTTGTCCGTTGTAATTAATGCAAGAAGGAGTTAACACTAGCAAGTAGAGGAATGTGTTTTAAATTCTCAAAGGACTTGAAGCATTGATGAAGGTATTGTTGTCGATGCTGGATGTGCGTTCGACATTAATGGTGAGGGTTGACAATAAGATGTCTTTTAAAGACACACAAAGCATTTCATCTTATGCTTCTCGGTTTGCAGTGGCAAGGAATGTAATAGGTCTGTGGTGTGAGGTAGTTTGGAAGCTAGCATACTAGAGAAGAAATGGAGGCTAATTTCACTCTACATCCAAAGAGAAAATTGAACCCTTTTTTTGGCAAAGCAACTGTGAAGAGGTTGAGAGGATTGTTCCTCTCCAAGGATGTGAAGGTGGCACAATCTGTGCAAAAAATCTTCGGTAATGGCTTCAAAGATTTAAAGCATAGATATCATACTAATATGGATATTTAGTCACTAATCATGGCATGGGGGTTGGACTTAGGAGAGTCAATGGAGGAAGTGAGGATATTAATGAAGGCGTTGGCACACAAGGATTTCTTAGTGAATATGGAAAGTATCCTGGAATGGTCTATACCAGAAGTAGGCTTTGATGTGAGTGAAGGCATGGAAGATGTGGACCCTGAAGTAGCAAAGATAAACTATCCCTTCATTAGGTGGGCATAAGGAATCACCAAAGCTATGTGGACAGAAGGAGTGGAGCTAGGATGGAAAGCCCTGAAACTTTGTGTAGAAATAATGGAGGTCGAGACGGTCATTGAGGGACTCAAAGATGTCACCAGAGAGGAGCTGCGAGAGAAGAAAGGTTTACGCCCAAGGAAGAAGATGAATCCAATCAAGGAAATATTCCAAATGCAACTGGATAGCACATCAGGCACTTCCGTGTAAACTCAAGCTCAATTTTGGTTAAAATACAATTTACATCTTAGTTTTTATTGTACGTTTTCTGGGGTTAAGCCCTATTTTTTATTTGAAAATGTAAACAATATGGGGTATGGGTAATAGTAGATAGGGTTTTTTACATGCATATTCAATAGTTTTTTTGGTTTGTTGGAAACTGTGCTGGTTAAACAAACATATTTTAGAAGCTGCTGGATGGACTTAATTTTTGAAGTTGATGTAAATTCTACATTATTATTAATAAAATCAAATATTATCACTGATAAAAAAAACACAATAGGTTGCATGTTAAATTTCAAACATTTTCTTTGCAGTTTTTGTATATATTTTTCTCAGTGCATCATTGTGTAACAACAATTTCACTTCTGAGATATACAAAAAATAAATGAAAGCACATGTTTGCTTTGTCAAAGGAAATGTATGGTGAATACCCTATGTCTTTCAGATAAGTGTGCAAGTGAAATAAGACATAACTGATTGAATTTTATTTTCTACTATACAATTGTTTTCTATGTGATTTTTACTTTTTGCATGTGGAGTACCCTCAGAAAGAGACTACTTATCTTTTCTTAATTGAAGCCTTTACATTTCTTGTCTACAAAAGGAATTCACTGCTTGACAATAGGTTCATGAACTTCATACAAATTAAGATTGGTGTAAAAGGCCATCCCCGCAAATGTTGTTTGGTCTAGAATTATAATGGAAAATAAAAAAGCTTTCTAGGAGAATAAAACAGGTTTTCAATTGTCCAAGTACAACATAATATTATTGAAGCATTTCAAAGTTTAGGCCATAAGAATCATCCTTTTTTAAACATGGATTGCAAATAATTCTAAAAATTTAGAAGTCTTGGTCATTAACATTATTGTCTTCTACAATGTCCATCCACTTTCCTCTTAGCAATTTAGTATTTCTACGCCATCCACATCCTCTCTCCATGGTCTCCTCTGTGAATAAAAATGCTACCACAAAAGCTTTCACTGCACTACCGCTGAGAAGGGAGAAGCAACTTGTGGGACCATGGTAAAAACTACTCTACCGCACCAAGCTGATGAAGGATCCACGAGACAGTGGTGGCCACCACACTACTGCACACCATTGGTATAAGACTTGCGGGAGTCATTGCAACACCGCCAGGAACAAAAGGAAGACTTGCGTGCCACCATAGAAGTCCGATGCATGGAGGAAGTCCGGTGAGGAGAGTATGTAGGTGTTTGAATTTTCTCATAAGATTATATCAAATTTATTAAATGATATTTAAATTTTATTTGTGCATAGTTAAATTGAATTAGTATATGTTTCAGGATGAGGCCTCCAAGACTAGGCTTGAGAACCTTCGTGCCACACATCGCAGTGGCCAGAAAGGTTTACAGGCCTTGATCTGTACATTTGTAAGTATATTTAATATGTTAAATGATATATATTTTTTATTTCCTCGAAAAAATCAAATGATTGCATATTAATTAGTTTAACTAGTCCATGTGCCATATTTTGACAGGAGGAGAAATATGGCCGCCATCCAAAGCAATTTGAAAAGAATATGTTACAAAACAAAAAGTGGAACGATTTTGTAATCTAGATGGAGAACAAGGTATCAATAGTTGATGTGATCCCTTAAAATGTTCTACTCTATTCTAAGATGCAAAACTAACTAATGATGCACTAAAAGGAAAAACACAAGAAATACACCTCAAGATTAGCCTAAGGAATATCTATGCAAGAAAGATAAACAGAACAAGAGGATAAATTGTTATACCTTTTGTGCTGCTGATTTCCTTGGTTGCCCCTTGATCTTTGAGAGTTTGTGTGCTCCTTGGATGGCTATGGAGGTGAATGGATGCAAGATGCAAAATGTGGTAAAATTCTAATGACTAAATGACTTGGTGGATTGATGAAGAAATGCTTGCAAATGGCTAAAATGCTGCAAATGAAAAATTGGCAAGATTTTGGTAGCTAAAATCTCCTTCTTTAAAATGAGAGGAAGGAGGGGTATTTATAGAGGGATTTGAATTCTCTAGAGAATTCAACGGTTGAGATTAAACCAACAAGGTCAAAATGGAGGGCTATGGTGAGTTGAGGACTCACAAGCCCTCACATCTTGACATGTGGAATGTGAGATGGCTTAGGGTGAGATGATGTGGGAGTGAGGTGGAAGAAAAGTATATGATGTGGATGAAGGACAAGTACCTTGGAAAAAGGATGATGTGACCTCTCAATGATCACATGGGGAAGATGAGAATCTTGGGTGAATAAAAATGAATTAAAAATTCACATGATTTTAGAATCTTGTGGATAATACAAGGTTCCAAAAGGAGAGGTGGAAAGTACCTTGGATAAAACAAGGTCCTTAAAAAGGTAGGATTCACCCACATGTGACTTGATGTGATAAGTTAAAGGTTCTATAACTTGCATGGGGAAGAGAAGATTCCTTGGAGGAATAAAAGTGAATTAAAAATTCACATGGGGAAGAGAGGAGCCTTGGGTGAATAAATGTGAATTAAAAATTCACATGGCAAGGCCAAGAAAGACAAGTGGAAAGGTTGACCAAAAAAGGTATGCTAAATGTGGCTAATGACCTTGATTAAGGTTGTGCAAACACAAGATTAGGATAATTAATGAGAGATTAGAAGCAAGTGGTAGATTATGGAGGATGTGACACTAATCTTGATTAAGTGGTGCACATCCTAATAATAGATTAATTTATTTAATCTAGATTAGATGAGGATTATGGAGGATGTGACAAGGAGAGAGAAGGTGAGGAATTAAAAATTGATTTTTAATCAAAAGGTTAAGTGACTAAATTAAATAAATTGTCTTATTTATTTAATTTAGAGAAGAAAAGGTGTAAGGTAAAGTATTTAATTCTTCAATTACATACTTTAGGAACCTTAAGCAGAAAATGAAATAATGATTAAATAAATTATTTAATCATTATTAATGAAATAGATGAATAGAGTAGACGATTTTGACCATGTGGAAGTGGTCAAATTTAGATGTCTACATTTTGCCCCTCTTCGAAGTACTGTAAGAATAACAGTGTTTCAAAGAAAAGAAAATGCAGATGACTCTATAGAGGAAGTAACCAAAAAGTGATGCCCCAACGTGGGGAGGAGGACCTAAGCTACCCAATTAGTGGGGGAATGGATGAAGATGCCCCAATCTTGCAAAGGAATGACTATGGCAGGGAAAATTGATAAATAGAAAGGGTATGCCCCCTTGAGAGGGCAATGGGGAAAAAAGAGGGGTCTCAGGTGACTTCTCGATAGGAATAAATGGATGGTATGGTTGCAAAGAGCACAAAAAATTAGGCAATTTTTCCTTTTGAATGAAGTCAATTGGACAAACGGTTTGAAAATGGCGGCCCTGGGAAGGGAAGGGAAGAAATGTGTCGGAGGCCTGCAGAGGGGTGGATTTGCCCCACTACATGAGGGTGGATCCACCCTGGCATAGGGTGTATTCACCTCAGCATGGGGTGAATCCCCCCCGATGTGGGGTAAGGGTGGTCAAGGCGGGTTTGCCCCGCAATTGAGGGTAGGTCCGCCTCGGCACAGGGCGGGGCTGTCGCGTGGCTGGGGGTGGATCCGCCCCACCATGGGGTGGCACCGCCGCATGGCCAAGGGTGGATCCACCCCATGGCTAAGGGCGGATTTTCCCCACGGCCGAGGGTAGATCTGCCCCGACGTAGGGGGGGAGATTTATGAAGGAGGAAGGGATGGGGGAAATTATGAGAAATGAGAGGATGAAAGAGGATATGAAGATGATGATGTAAAGTGATGGATAAGAAAGGATGATAAGCGATGGGAGATAAAGGTGAGAACAAATGGATTCCAGGATAAATATGATGTTGCCCCAGTCAAGCTACAAGCCAGGTTGGGTGGATGGTTGATGGAGTGTTGTGGATGAGGGAATGATATATCCCAGAACAACACATGGATAGGGAAAGATACATCCTGATGAGGATGAGGATGAATGTTGTTAATGAGGGAAGGATACATCCCAAAATAGCACTAAAGGATAGGGAAGGATTCATCTCGATGAGAGTGTTGTTGATGAGGGAAGGATACATCCTAGACCAACACAAGGATAGGGAAGGATACATCCCACAGATGATAATGATGATGATGATGATGATTGGATCAAGGCTTGTAGCAAGGCTGGGAACAAGACCAAGAGTGTCATTAGATTATTTGAATGGATGAGGATGGGGGAGACATGCAAGATGATGGAATGGAAAATGAAATACAATCATAATGCAATTTTCCATCCTTAGAGCACTGATTTTTGCTATAGCATAAGACACCAAGTGCCAGGGTATGAAGAATCAAGGCGAATTAGTGTCCAATGCATAAAATAAACACAATAGGCAAGAAGGCTATTCCAACACCCCAAAGTCATGAAGACCTTGGTCGGGCTAGGTATTGGAATAACCACAAGCACAAAAGGATGCCCGAACATAACACAAGACCTCGAGGATCTTGGTGGGTACTACATGGGACAACCAAGAAAACAAAAATAGAAAAAAGATCAATATATGCCCCTATGTTTACTAGTCAAAGCACACCATGATATGATGGATCAAGGCAACCATGAAAAGTGATGATAGGGAGCTCAAATGATAAACAAAAGCCAAAAGCATCAAAAGATCATCATCAATTTCAAACGTCCTTTGCCATAGGATCAAGAGGATGGATGGGGTTGATGCGGTTTGTTAGGAAGGATACATCCTGTTGAGACCAAATATGGAGGATATATGGGTTGATCAACATGATGTAGGATACCGGAAACCAATTGGATCTCATGATACGAATGACCTTGTTTTATAAGCACTAGCTAGGATAGGGACATACTTGATGACATGACAAGATGACAAAATGATGAGGCGACAAAACAAACACACCCTAAATACCTAGGGGCTCGAGGGTTGATCAAAGATCAACCTTGCCTATGTGAAAGAGAAGATCCATCGTAGTTCAGGAAAAGACCATGGTAAAAGTGGAAAGAGGACAATGAAGATAGAGGATGGAGGACAATGATCAAACAGACAAACGGCAGAGCCCCGGGGGCGGATCAAATGATCGACCTTGCCTACGTGAAAGTGCAGGGGCAATGTAGTTCAAAACAAGACCAACGGCAGACAACAGATAAGGGATGATGAGATGACCATGATAAATGGATAAAAGGATGGAGCCAATATGATGAGATAGGATAGGTTGTGCAGAGGGGATGGTTGATATGTGTAAGATATGTATGATGTGAAGCTCAGGGATGGGATAGGTATTTAGATCATTAGAATATGAATTGGAAAGGTGAGACAATGGATAGATGAGCGATGAAGATATGAGAAAGATGTGGAAAATAGATAGGAATGATGAGAGGGAGGTATCAGGGCATTGGAGTGCATGGGGGTATCCAATAGCTAGATACCAATGACAAGGGATTATGAGATAGGAGGAAAAATAGAAGTAAATGGATGGATGGATAAAGATGGGGAGATAGAAAGATGAGAGGATAGGTGGATAGAGGGATAAGGAATTAGAAGGATGGAATGGTTTGTAAGGATAGGGAGATGGGTAGGATGCTTATATAGAGGGATGGGTAGATAAGGATGAAAGGATGAAAAAGGACTAGTGGATGAGAGTATAGGAAGAGAAGGATTTGGTAGATGGCAGGGATTATTGGATGGATAAATGGATGGGGAGGTAAGGATGGGCAGGATAGGGAGATGGAGAGGATTACCTGGAGAGATGGATGGATGATGTCTCCAATGACCCAATCACAAATAAGGAGATGCCCCCACTCTAGATGTGCCATACATGATGAGGCAAGAGGGATGGGTGGATAAGGGAGTGAGATGGGCAATGGAAGAATGGAATATATGCCAAGAGGTGTCCAAAGCATGTATATGGGTTTGCCCCTATCTTTATCAATATCACAAGGAAGATGGAGGGATTGGGATGAATGGATAGGATGGATAGGATGTGGAATATGGGAAGATGTAGGAGATGGAGGAAAGGAATGCGTAAGTGGATGTTGCCCCCAATCGTAGAAGGAGACTAGATGGGGGAGTTATGCATGATGCCTGTTTGCTAGGTTTTCATCATGGTACTTATCCAAGGCGCTTGTTTGCCAAGTTTTCACCATTGGACAAATTATTTTCTCATTACTATTTTCTTTTCTTTTCTTTTCTTTCTTTTCTTTGTTTTGTCTCTTTTTCTTTTTTTTCTTTTTGTATTTTTCTAATTTTTTGGACTAGGATGTGGATGAAGATGGATAAAGATAGGGATATTGATATATGGATTTAGAGGATAGTTTATAAGGAGATGGATGAAGGACTCAAGAATCAAGTTCCATATGACGCAATAAGAGCCCATGTGTAAAGTGACCATCGGATGTTGGTACAACCTTAGTAGGAGAAATGGATTATGCAAGAGGATGAATCAAAGGGATTGGATGGGGGAGATAGGGGGGATAGTGGATGGGGTGTTGGAAAGTGTATGGATGGAATGATGGAGTGGATGTGTTCAAGACCAACATTGGCACATGTGGTGGATGTGAAATGAGAGGAGGGTTGATGGATGAAGAATGTGGCGAGACAAGAGGTGTTGGGATAGTGAATTTTGGGACATAAGGACCCAAAATAGATTTAGGAGATGGAGGATGTGAATTATGAGCGTTTTGAATAGAAACTTGGGATGCCGTCATGGATTTTTCATTTGAAGGCATTGTCTCTTTTTTCTTTGGGATCCACATGGTGTTGATTTTTTATTTGATGGGCCTTTGTGGCCATTTGGATTGATTTGTATTTAGGATTCAATTTTTCTTTTTGTCAACATGTCTTTTGGAGGGGACATGAGGAGCTGTAGATTCATGTGGACGTTTGGATTTTTATACTTTTTCTTTGGCATCCAAAGTGATTTTACTAGCAATGGGATGGGTATGGGTAGATGGATGATGTGGAGAGGACATGGATGGAGTGATAGAAGTAGGCATTTGGCGAGGAAGTGTGGATGGAGGATGCGAGATAGCATGCATGGAGGGGTGCCTTTGTTGATCCTGATTAAGAGTTATGAAGGTAGGATTTTTATGTTGTGTACGAGGGATAGGGGGTGGATGAATGAAAGGATGAATAGGATAAGATGGAGAGGGTGATTTTGGGATATAAGGACCCAAAATAGATTGTGTATATTGAGGATGTGTGGGGTTTGATGGAGGGATATAATAACCCATAGTAGATGGAGGATGAGCAATGACGGATGGAGGGACATAAGGACCCAAAATGGATTTAGAGGATGAGGGAGGAAGATGGACAATTTTTTTGAGGTAATATGATGGAGGAGGAGGGATGGTGGCAAATGACTTGGTAGAATGATGCAAAGTACCTCTTGTGCCTTTAGAATAGGATTGTTTAGGATGTACGGAGGTTGTACCAACATCTTTAGAGTGCAATTTTTGGGAGACATATCCAAGACCATGTGTGCTTGGATGTTCTTTGACTTGGATGGGCTCTAAAGTACCTTACTCATGAAGGCCTAAACCTTTTCCTTGATAGTTCATGTTTTGTAGCATGTGATTTATGGTAGGATGCTTATTTTGTTGGAAGCATGATGTGAGCGCATTAGTAGGTGGAAAAGGTAGGGTGGTGCATACGTGTTGTTTTTCTTATGTAAGAAGGCCACCATGGATAAGTGTAATGTGACCAAGGTGATACAAAGTGGTGTTGGGATGGTAGGACTAGATGGCGATGAAGGATCATGCGATGGAGATGAGGGGATAGAAACATCAAGAGGAATGAGTGATACGGGATCGGGAGATGGATTAGGGTAGATGATAGGATCTAGATTTTTGGCATTGGATGATGAGGTCTCATGAGATAGAGTGACTGGATTGTGAATGCAAAGGGGATCCTGGGATGGAGTAGATGAGATAGGGTGATTTTGAGATGGGGCGGATGGGAGGATAGGATCATGACTTGGTTGATGATATGGATCATGAGATGAAATGGATGGAAGACTATGATCTTGAGATGGAGTAGATGGGATGGAAGGATCTTGATTTGGAGGAGGGGATATGCTTGTATAATTTGGATCAAGCTCTTGGCATGACTCATCTTGTGTGGGATGTGTGACAATGGAAGAGTGTTGGAGGGACTCCTCAAATGGGGGAGATAGGAGAATAGAGGATTCATGAAGGTCATGGGTTTGAAGTTTGTGAATATTAGGACTGGGAGGAGGGGATTGCATGTCTTCAATGGATTGGGTGGATCTAGTAGTAGAATATGGGGATTTAATGGATTTGATGGGTTTGACCGGCTCAATCATTTGGATGGTGTCAGGAATGGTGATGGGAGGGATAGGTGTAGGATGGAGGAGGGCCTCATCACTAGTGATAGTACATGATAGAGTGGGAGGGCATGGTGTCTCTTTTGTTATGAGTCCTTGGGTGACATTTGGAATGGATGTAGGATTAGATAGAGTGATGGGAATGGATGGAGGTTTAGGGATAGTTGGAGGACTAGGATTAGGGATTGGTGGATTATGATTAGATGAGGGGATGGGAATGGATGGAGGACTAGGAGGAGATGGAGGATTAGGATTAGGAATTGGCGGATTAGGGTTAGATGAGGGGATGTGAATGGATGGAGGATTAGGATTAGGAATTGGTGGATTAGGGTTAGATGAGGGGATGTGAATGGATGGAGGACTAGGAGGAGATGGAAGATTAGGGTTAGGGATTGGAGGATTAGATGTAGAACTATGAGGATATGGAGGATTATGATTAGATGAGTGGATAGGATTGGATGGAGGACTAGGAGGAGATGGATGATTAGGGTTAGGGATTGGAGGATTATATGAGTGGATGGGTGGATGAGGATTAGATGTAGAACTAGGAGGAGATGGAAGATTATGATTAGATGAGTGGATGGGACTGGATGGAGGACTAGGAGTGGTTGGAGGACTAGGTGAGTTATGTTTAGATGGAGGATTAAGATATAATGTGGTGAAAGGGAGAGTGATGTAGGAGGATGTGGATGTTGGATTAGATTGGGAAGATTGGGATGGTGAGTGATAGTAGGAAGATGTAGATGAAGGATTAGAATGGGGAGATGTGGAATTAATGTAAGGGCATTGGGATGGGGGATTGTGATAGGAAGGTGTGGATGTTGGATTAGAACAGGAAGATTGAGGTGGTGAACCACCATAGGAGGATATGGATGGTAGATTAGGATGAGAGGATTGAGATGGTGGATTAGGATAGGAGGAATATTTGGATGGGGGATTTTGATAGGAAGGTGTGGGTGTTGGATTAGGATGGGAAGATTGGGATGGGTGATTAAGGTAGATATATTGGGATTGTTGATGATGATGATGATAAGAGGATGTGGATGTTGGATAGGATAGAGGTTGAGAGGGGGGGCATGATGAATATGTAGATGGTGAGGATGTTGGATATCCCTTGTCAAGGGTAGCATAAGGACTATTAGTAGATGCAGATGAAGGCATGGTGAGATAGTTTGAAGGAGTAGTTGGATTTTGGGAGGCGATTGGAGAGAGCTTGCTAGAAATGATAGCATCAAGGAGATCTATATAACAATCTTTGTGATCAACAATATTTTTGTTATCGTCATCAACGTAGTTAGGATTCCCCTTGAATACTATTATTGGTTGTGTGAGAGGGGGATAAAGATTCATGATGGATACAAATTAGTAGGAAAGAATAGATGATGGATAGAGAACTAGGATGGATTGGAAGCTCATATGGGGATTGGATGAAAGCTCAGATTGGGATTGAATAAAAGCTCAGATTAGGATGATGGGATTAATGCTCAAATTAGAACTGGATTGGAGCTTAGATTGGGATTGGATCAGAGGATATGATAAGATAAGTTTTTTTTGGATTGGATGATGAATTAGGATTGGTTGATGGAAATGGTCCTAAACCCAATTCAGAAATCACCCTAAACGACTTAATACATTGGTTGATCGGATTAAAGGACTGAACCAATGATCACGACATTGAATCCACCTTGAGATGGAAGGGGATTGATTTGGGCCAATGATGCTAGCTTACAACACAAATCCACCTCAAGATAGAAGCAGATTGATTAGGTTGAAGACAATGATTGATATGTAGGATAACGATCAAACTTAACACCATGGTCAATTCGAGAGACAACTCCTAAAACAAGGTTTAAGGGATTTTACGCTAAAAGATGATGACAAAAAAGATGGGGGGTGATGCCGAAGTGATCTTTTCAAAAAGTGAAAATTTTTAGGTCACACGTGGTGAAATGGTGAAACGGGTTCCCCTAGTTGTGAAATGAACAATGTGAATGAGAAATGGAAGTTTAGAAGGTTAAATGGAGACTTGAAATGGTCAAATGGATGTTTTAGAAAGATTAAATGGAGACTTGAAATGGTCAAATGGATGTTTAGAAAGATTAAATGGATGTTTGGGATGATCAAACGGTCAAACGAAGACTCAGGGTGGTTAAACGGAGACTTGGAATGGTCAAACTGGGTGAAATTGTCCGTTCAGGAGGGCGTATCCATTGTTCTATAGTCAAAACAGTGGATCAAGGGGGAAAATCTGCCCCTCTGTAGAAAAATAGTGAGCTAGGGGGGAAAATCCGCCCCTCTGCAGAAAAATAGTGGACTAGGGGGGAAAATCTGCCCCTCTGTAGAAAAACAGTGGACCAGGGGGGCAAATCCGCCCCTCTGCAGAAAAACAGGAACTTGGTTTGGATGAGAAAGATTATGGCAAAGACTTGAAATGACATAATGAGGTTGACTTATCAAGATTTACTGGTTTCTCACAGAAAGACACTTTAAGCAAGCACAATCCTATGATTTGTGTTAAGGGGTATGGCCAACAAAGGTCTTAATCTAGGATGCACAAGGTTTCTAAGGAGTCATCAATATTCTATCGGTACGTGAGGCACAAATAGTGAATACTAGCCTATCACAAGTGTGAGTTGGGAACCCCAACGAGATACTAAAGGGCTCAGACCAACTTTTCACGTCTATCTAAGTATCACCCTAGCTTCGACGCTTTGCCAAACATGACATGACTGGACTGGGGTACAACTTTGGCTCTCCCCCCTTTTTATACCCCATCGGTATGCCTGGTTGGGATCGTCCCTTGGGGTGATGAAATCCCCAAGCAGGTCCCTCTAAAAAGAAGGCACTAATCATTTCCAACTACTCCCCAGGTTCACACAAAGTGCAAGGGGAAGGTGAAAACAAACTAATGCCCCCTTTAGGTAACACAAAATAGGCACACCACATAGTAAATATTACTTCCTCCTAATTAAACTATGTGCCTAGATGAAAACAACAATAAAAGACTCTTAAAATCTGAGTAAATTAATGGCCTTGCAAATAAATGTTAGTTGTTTTATCCTTCATCTTTTGTGAATAACCACAAAATTCTGCAAAGTATTAGTAAGAAATCCAACTACACCTTTAAAAAATCAAGGTTAGGGGGTTAGAACTTCAAAACAACAAAAAATTGAGCCAAAAATGAAGCTAAAATGTTTGTTTTTACCTTCAAAAATGTGTTGTTTAGGGACAATCCACCCCTTTGTAGTGAAAAATGTTGGAACATCAAGGTAGATCCACCCCTCTACAGTGAAAAATGTTGGAATAGCAGGGCAGGTCTACCCCTCTACAGTAAAATGTTAGAAAAAGTTGAAATAGCAGGGCAAATCCGCCCCTCTGCAGAAAAGTTGTCAAAAATGTTGGAACAATAAGGCAAGTCCACCCCTCTGCAGAAAAGTTGTCAAAAACATTGGAATAGCAAGGCAAGTTCGCCCCTTTGTAGAAAAACTATCATAAAAGTTGGAACAGGAGGGCAAATCCGGCCCTTTGCAGAAAAGTTATCAAAAATGTTGGAACAACAGGGCAAGTCCACCCCTCTGTAGAAAAACTGTCAGAAAAGTTGGAAAAGGAGGGAAAATCCACCCCTCTGTAGAAAAGTTGTCAAAAACATTGGAACAGTAGGGCAAGTCCGCCCCTCTGTAGAAAAACTGTCAAAAAAGTTGGAATAGGAGGGCAAATCCACCCCTCTGCAGAAAAGTTGTCAAAAACGTTGGATCAGTAGGGCAAGTCCGCCCCTTTGCAGAAAAACTATCAAAGAAGTTGGAACAGGAGGAAAAATCCGCCCCTCTGCAGCACACGAGAGGGCAAGTCCGCCCCTCTACGGGGAAAATTTTCCCCTCTGTGACCTGAACCTGCAAACAACTTTAACAACAACAAATGTGAAACAAAGAGACCCGTTTGTGGGTCCCACCGGGTGTGCTAGAAATGTGATCCCTTAAAATGTTCTACCCTATTCTAAGATGCAAAACTAACTAATTATGCACTAAAAGAAAAAACAAAAGAAATACACCTCAAGATTAGCCTAAGGAATATCTATGCAAGAAAGATAAACAAAACAAGAGGATAAATTGTTATACCTTTTGTGCTGCTGATTTCCTTGGTTGCCCCTTGATCTTTGAGAGTTTGTGTGCTCCTTGGATGGCTATGGAGGTGAATGGATGCAAGATGCAAAATGTGGTAAAATTCTAATGACTAAATGACTTGGTGGATTGATGAAGAAATGCTTGCAAATGGCTAAAATGCTGCAAATGAAAAATTGGCAAGATTTTGGTAGCTAAAATCTCCTTCTTTAAAATGAGAGGAAGGAGGGGTATTTATAGAGGGATTTGAATTCTCTAGAGAATTCAACAGTTGAGATTAAACCAACAAGGTCAAAATGGAGGGCTATGGTGAGTTGAGGACTCACAAGCCCTCACATCTTGACATGTGGAATGTGAGATGGCTTAGGGTGAGATGATGTGGGAGTGAGGTGGAAGAAAAGTATACGATGTGGATGAAGGACAAGTACCTTGGAAAAAGGATGATGTGACCTCTCAATGATCACATGGGGAAGATGAGAATCTTGGGTGAATAAAAATGAATTAAAAATTCACATGATTTTAGAATCTTGTGGATAAGACAAGGTTCCAAAAGGAGAGGTGGAAAGTACCTTGGATAAAACAAGGTCCTTAAAAAGGTAGGATTCACCCACATGTGACTTGATGTGACAAGTTAAAGGTTCTATAACTTGCATGGGGAAGAGAAGATTCCTTGGAGGAATAAAAATGAATTAAAAATTCACATGGGGAAGAGAGGAGCCTTGGGTGAATAAATGTGAATTAAAAATTCACATGGGAAAGGGAGTCAAGGCCAAGAAAGACAAGTGGAAAGGTTGACCAAAAAAGGTATGCTAAATGTGGCTAATGACCTTGATTAAGGTTGTGCAAACACAAGATTAGGATAATTAATGAGAGATTAGAAGCAAGTGGTAGATTATGGAGGATGTGACACTAATCTTGATTAAGTGGTGCACATCCTAATAATAGATTAATTTATTTAATCTAGATTAGATGAGGATTATGGAGGATGTGACAAGGAGAGAGAAGGTGAGGAATTACAAATTGTTTTTTAATCGAAAGGTGAAGTGACTAAATTAAATAAATTGTCTTATTTATTTAATTTAGAGAAGAAAAGGTGTAAGGTAAAGTATTTAATTATTCAATTACATACTTTAGGAACCTTAAGCAGAAAATGAAGTCATCATTAAATAAATTATTTAATCATTATTAATGAAATAGATGAATAGAGTAGACGATTTTGACCATGTGGAAGTGGTCAAATTTAGATGTCTACAGTTGAGTTTCAATAACTTAGCTGGATATTGTTGTGTTAATATATCAATTTGCATCTCTTGTGTTGAGTTGTTCATTGATGCGTAGGATGAGTAAATAGAGCTCAAATCTTATGATTACAAGATGACCGTTTATGTGCATGAATAAATAGTAGAAGGATGTAGATGAACTCAATTCATTTGAATTTATGCCTCTTGGCAGGAATTCCTCTTGAATGTCTAATATCAGGTGTCTGAGACTTCCTTGTAGCTTTTACCTTTCGTAGTTGCCTTTCCTCTTCATTATCAGACTCGTCTCCTTTTTCCTTATCTGCATTTCTGGCTTTGGCTTCTAATTCATCCCATGTTTTACCTTCCTCCTCCTCAAAATTTTCTTCTTCTTCTTCGTCATCTGACTCCACAAGAGATTCATCTTCTGAACCTTCCTCATCTGATTTTGATTCCTCTTCTACATCAGAGGGTTTGTATCCTTGATCTGACTCTTTTGAATTATTAGAATCAAAATCACTAGCTTCCATATTCAAAAATTCCCAACCATCATCTTCAATAAATTTATCTAGATCATCAGTAATAGTCTTCAAAATTGGCCAACAGTTCAAGTTCATTATGCTTTCATAATACTTTATATCCATGGAGTTTAGCCATTCCTTGATGCCATCAAGTGAAGATTGAGGAATGGCGTACATGCAGAGTACATCCCGCTTGAAGTCTTTGAAAATAATAGCCATATCAAATGCCTTTTTCCCAAGTCCTACTCTCTCAAGGTTAACAATTCTCAATATCACTAATAGAGATTACTAAGAATGGTAATTCCACCAACTCTACCACATAGTTTACCATAGGAACAATAAAAGAAGAGGCTTTGAAAGGAACTCCATGAAAACCAAGCTCTCTAAATGGTATATCAAAATATAGTTCAAAATAATTTAGATGAGGTTGATCCCATAGCTCTCCTACTCGCTTGAAAAATCCTTGAAATTCTGACTTCTTAACATTCAAAAGATAAATGGAATGTCCTCAACACCCAATAGAGCTATCCAAAAAAGGTAACTAAAAACATAAATGTGCTCCCACACACAATGGCCTAATGGTTGGTTGTCATAGAAGTCAAACTACCAAAGTAACAACATTGATTGAGTTAACATATATGCATCATTTTCATAAGCAACTGAAATGTGTAACAAATGTTAATCAATACATTGAATTTTGAGATGTGTTGAAATAATTAAAAAAAACTTGTTTTGGGGAAAATATCAGGAGCGTGGGGGAAGAAAGCATTAACCCTAATAAAAGAATTTTTTTTTGTTCTTGATACACCATCTATAAGTTTTCCTTGGATGACAACACTGAATTTCTATATGTTATACCCCTTAAATGTCCTACATTTTACAAATATGGAATAACAATGCACAAATTTGTATTGAGTCCAAAGACCAAAGCATTCTGAATAAGGGTAGCCAAACTTGATAAGGATGGAGTCACTATTACACGTATTAACAATCCAGAATAGTCATGTAAAGACAACTACCTTTGAAAACCATAATCAATCAAATTATGCACATTCAAATCTAAGTTTGAAAGCTTGCATTTTAGTCCAATATGCATCTAAGTCCTTGTTGAAGATTGAGGGTGTCAAAAACAAAGCTAGAATAGCCCTCGTTAAACCATAACTAGTTTTAAAGTGCAATATTTCCAAATTCAAATCTAGTTCTCAGCTAAGGAAAGGAGGTAGGATTGTTAGGTGCTACCTCAAACAAAGAAGGCCATAAAAAACATTGAAATAGAAAATCCAATAAGTGAGATGGCATAGTTGTAGACCATAGATAATCAAAATTCTTGCAATGCACATATGCTTGTGATACAAACAAAAGGTGCTTACACATTGGCTGAATATATCCTCATCAAAATGACCAGAAAGAAATTTCAAATTTGTAAGTAAACTTTGACAGTCAAGAAAAACAGTCATAAAAGTTGGAAGTAAACTTTGGTAGACATGTAGGTGAACTTAATTCATCTGACTTTATGCCTCTTGGAAAACATCAGGATCTCCCCTCCTAAATTTTGGACCACATCCATTACCTCCACATAAAACTGGACATCCTTGGTCTTCTTGGTTCCCATGCCATGATATGGTTATGCAAATGAAAATGAAGCAAAGTAATCATCTCCTTCTCCGCTGGTTGGAAGAATGCATGCTTAATGTTTTGATACATGATATCAACTCTCTCTTTTTCTCTCATGGTTGAATACCAAAATCCATTACGGTGGGCCTCCAGAGTTCTAGTCATCTTTTGTCCTCTTTCACCAAATGCTGGTCTGATCCACACATCTACTAGCCTAATTGGCTTTGTTTTTGAAAGCTGAAGTTTCTCCCGAGTCACTAGTGTAGCTCTCTTTGCCTTTTCAAACTCTTTCATTGCTACTGGGATTTAATCATTTGCACCACATGGTTGATGTGCTTTTAATCCTTGCATCGAAAGGAAATTTCCTTAACATAAATACTGCTAGGGAATTTCAATGTTGCCATTGTAGTTGGCATTAATTTCAGTACTTGCAACATTGAAAATTATCATTATATAAGAATTCCCTCCATCTTGTTGGATTGTAACACTCTTGATGGTGGCTACATGAAATCTAATTCTAATTCCTCTTCTACATCAGAGGGTTCATATCCTTGATCTAACTCTTCTGAATTATCAAAATCAGAATCACTAGCTTCCATATTCAAAAAATTTCAACCACCATCTTCAATAAATTTATCTGGATCATCAATAATACTCTTCAAAATTGGTCGCCAGTTCAAGTTCATTATGCTTTCATAATACTTTATATCCATGGAGTTCAGCCATTCCTTGATGCCATCAAGTGAAGATTGAGGAATGGTGTCAATGCACAGTACATCCTGCTTGAAGTCTTTGAAAAAAATAGCCATATCAAATGCCTTTTTCCCAAGTCCTACTCTCTCAAGGTTAACAATCTCAATCTTAGTAATAGTGATTACTAAGAAAGGTAATTCCACCAACTCTACCAAACAGTTTATCATAGGAACAATAAAAGTAGAGGCTTTGAAAGGAACTCCATGAAAACCAAGATCTCTAAATGGTATATCAATCTCTAGTTCAAAATATTTTAGATGAGGCTGCTCCCATAGCTCTCTTACTCGCTTGATAAATCCTTGAAACTCTGTATTGATTTTATTTTTCCTGTCCCTCTCTTGTTGTTCTTCCTCAATTTCATCAGGATCATACATTGACCTTCTTTCCCCTCCTAAAGTTTGGACCACATCCATTACCTCCACATAAAACTAGACATCCTTGGTCTTCTTGGTTCCCACACCATGATATGGTTATGCAAATGAAAATGAAGCAAAATAATCATCTCCTTCTTTGTTGGCTAGAAGAATGCATGCTTAATGTTTTGATACATGATATCAACTCTCTCTTCTGCTCTCATGGTTGAATACTAAAATCCATTATGGTGGGCCTCCAGAGTTCCAGTCATCTTTCTTCCTCTTCCACCAAATGCTAGCCTGATCCATAAGTCTTCCAGCCTAATTGGCTTTGTTTTTGAAAGCTGAAGTTTCTCCTGACTCACCAGTATTAGTTCTAACTTTTTTGAAATTTTATTATGGTATGTGCACTTTGATATGATGTAATATGATTATGGTTTTGTCTCATATGTTGCAATGTTAGATATATAACAGAAAAATAAATTATTGCATGAAATAAATAATAAATTTTTATTTTAAATGTTTTTATTTTACAGAACACGGGTCTTCCAGAAGATCAAGATGATCCTCAACATGATATAGATCCACAAAATATTGGTTATGCCAGTATAGATCACATGTCAGAGGATGATGATGATGTAGATACAGAAGACATCGAGGCCAATGACAATGATGATGATGACGACGATGGTGATGATGATGATGATGATGATGATGATGATGATCATAAAGACTATATCATGGATCATTGTTTATATATCGTTATGATGACTCTTTTCATGGTTACTATCATATGTATCATTTTCATGACCTACAATACTATATTGTTGAGTTGTATCATATTGACATGTATCATTTTCACTATATCATTTAGACATGTATCAATTTGAGTTACATAATTTATCAGTTTTATTTATATCATTTGTACATGTATCATTTTCACTTATGTCGACTGTTGGACATGAATCATTTTGACATGGTTTTGATGTACTGGCATATTTGACTTTCACTTGTTTTAGTTATATATGATGATCTTAAATCAGTATTGACTTGTCAATTTGTATATATTAAAAGTGGTTGATGATTTTTGGATGGATATTTATTAAGTATGATGATTTTAATTTACCGCTCAAGATGGATGTTGTCAAATTCAATTAAATTATAGATATTTGACTCAGTTGTTTTAATTATAGATGATGATCATGTTACAACTATTATATTGTTATTTAATCATATGAGTTAAATAATTAAATTACTTACTCTATAATCATATGAGTTATTTAAGAGGCATGATATATTTAACTAATCAAATTAAAATAAAACATATTAAATTAATAAATGGAAGCAAAACATGAAGCATTTTTAGAAGAAAAAAAGGAAGCAACAATGGAAGCCAAACTAGAAGCAAACTTGGAAGCAAAACTGAAAACAAAACTAGAAGAAAAACCGAAAGAAAACTTGGAAGCAAACTTGGATGAAAAATCAGAAGAAAACATGGAAGCAAAATCGGAAGCAAACTTGGAAGAAAAACCAGAAGCAAAATTGGAAGCAAAACTGGAAGCAAACTTGGAAGAAAAACCAAAAGCAAAACTGGAAGCAAAATAAGAAGGAAAACTGGAAGAAAAACCCGAGGCAAACCTGGAAGCAAAATTGGAAGCAAACTTGGAAGAAATATTGGAAGAAAACTTGGAGGAAAAACTGGAAGAAAAATTGGACATAAAATTGGAAGCAAAACTAGAAGCAAAAATGGGAGTAGACATGGAAGCAAAATCAAAAGCCAAATTGGGCACCCATTTCGGTGCAATTTTCAACGTTACTTCCCGGTGCTAACGAAGGCGCTATGATTTCCTGACACTAAAGCCATCGCTAAATCTGGCGCTAAATATGGCATAGAAGTCGGCCCCAAATCCGACACCGAGTTGACCATGCCTGTTTGCGCTGAGTTGAGCGCCAACCAAATTGTTCAATTCATGCACTCAAAATACACTAAAATATGACGCAAAATTTGGTGCTAATTTCTTGTTGTGCTATTGTGGAAGTTGGTTTGAATGGACTCTGATGGAGAGGTCGAGCTTTTGCTGAAGTTTCTAGAATCACTTTCTATGAAGTGGTTTTGAACCTATTTTGCAAGTTTGTGTTAACTGTGGTGCTCTTTTGCTCTAACAGTTTCATTCTTTCATTGGCCCTCTGTTATGGTTGTGGTGGGGATTTAGGGCTTGTGGTGTTCTACTTCACTCTATTGGTGTTGGGTATCTTCAGTCTTTGCATGTTGAAGCTATGTTTCTATTGGGGATACGAGACGGGTCTGTCATCATAGAATGGACGTCTAAGACAATAGTGCCTTAGTGATTTTCATTTCTTCAAATCACATCAAAGACGCAAACTATGCCATAAAGTGGAAACAGGCACAGTGGATCCCCCCATTGACCTTTCTGAGAAAAGTAAATGCATAACTTATAACAGATTCAACACAAGCATAGATTCAAGAAACTGAATCAAACAAGCATGAAAGAAAAACATGTGGACACACAGATTTACGTGGGGAAAACCTTTTCAAGTAAAAAACCCCACCCTCCAAAACACTCAGCTCAAATTGTATTATTCAACAACAAACAGTTACAATACAATCTCAGAGCTATGCTCTTCATAAGATTACATCTTGCCCATCTAAAGAATGCAGGCAACACAATATTCAGAACCTTCACACTATTCTAGCACCATCACAGCACACAGTGAAGATTTATCTCACCAAGACAATTGACTCTCTTAGCCAACCATACGGCCAGCCTAGCCACTAGGCCTCCATAGGTTCACATCTTCTCAGAACTGAGAGACTAAGTGTTCACGGTTACAACAATATGAAAGACCGCTCAAACACTCTCAACCTCTCACTCTTCGGTCATCATCATATCTGACTGCACATGAGATTACATATAATCTCTTACCATGTGCCAACCTGTTATGCTAGTCAAAGCCTTCGACGGTCATCAGGATAATAAATTATTCTACCTGCAAGCTTCGACCATTCCCTGATAACGTGCACCGCTTAATCAACATGCATCGATCCATGCAACATTAAATCAATTTCAGACATGTTCATCAACCTCCATTCAAAATGTAGCCCAATCACAATCAAAAAATAAAGCTTCAGCCAATCATATCATAAAGATCTTGCCATGTGTCAATTTCTCATTCGTTCGCACTTTGACTCTGGTCCAGCTCAGTCAAGCTCGGTTGATCGAGTTCTGAGCTCACCTCTGTGTTCCACCACACTACCACACCGAGCTCAAGCTCCTACTGTGTTATGGTGATAAGCCTATGTCGACTCGACCTCGGCCTCCAAGCGCACTATCGCTGAGCTTAGGCGACCCATCCGTGGTACTACGGTGAGCCGCCCGAGCTCACCCAGACTTCCCCGTATTACCTCCGAGCTCATCGAGACTCCTTGTGGTGTGATAGTATACCCATCTGAACTCTCTGACTC